>JAHBCN010000764.1:0-189154 GCA_019359885.1 Listronotus oregonensis | reverse complement strand
CTGAAGTGGCATATTTGGTAAAACCTGGGGGCTTAGACCAATAATGATGCTTTGGTTGTACGTCAGAGTCATCAGGCCGATAGTCAAGTATGGAGCGGTCATAAAGTGCACCAAATAACGACAGTCATAGAACTAAACTATCTGCAAATACTCGCGTGTTTGTGCATAACCGGCGCTTTAAGAAGCATACCTTCTAGGGCTATGGAAACTATCCCTGCTAAACTACCTTGAATATTTTTATCAAAATGAAGGCTATCAGCAGCATCTACAGTATGAAAAACGACAGGCCATGAAAAGAAAGTCCTAAATAATATGATCATACAAGGGCAACGAATATTGTCTACGAACAGCTCTTGGGCATGAGGTCAGATTACATGACAGCCGGCTACAACTTTAATAAACCATATAATGTAAGTTGTGATCCTGATATATGGACAAAGGGAACACCTCCATCACTTTCTAGACGCCTGGTTTGGTACACCCATGGCTCAAAGACAGATGATGGAATGGGTGCAGGTGTATTTGGGGTAAGACCCAGAGCTACATATAGCTTTCCATTAAGCAAGCCAGCCACAGTATATCAGGCGGAGTTTTATGCTATAGAAGCTTGTGTTTAAGATAATATTAGAGTCACAACCAAAATATTCGCATGCTCTCAGATAGTCTGGCTGTCCTAAAAGCCCAAACTTTCTTCGATTTATATTAAAATCACGATGGATTGCCTAAAAAACCTAAAACAATTTCCGCCAGAAAAAAGAGGACGTGACTGCAATGCACTGACGTACAGAAGACACATACTGTTTGGAAACATAAAGAGTGGAACCCAATTCCGCATAAACATCTTGGTAGAAACTATTGTACCTGATAAAGGGTAGCGGACTTCTATAACAAGAAAGGGGGATCACAACAAACCAGTAGGCTGCAGTGCAAATATGGGCATGCGACCTCTTAAACCAACGAACTAACCAACCAACACCAGGCCACAACTCGTTCAGTAACATAAACTTAAATATATGTTTTGATGCACAGTAATTCTATCTATAAGTGCTTCGTATATCAGGTCGGTTAACATTGTAGGTTGATGTCTAATGATTTTATTAGGTACTGAATGTACTTGACCTTCCGGAAAGTAATCTGATATCTTCATTTTATTGGGTAATTTCAACCCGTTTTCTTGTATTGTAATTTTGCGAAACCTAAGTGACTTTTTCACAGGATCCTTGGGTACCGCGGAACTCACTTTAGAAATTGCTAATCTTGAAGACAGATCGTAACAGGAACGCTTCAACAACGAAACGACCATGAACAGGATTTCCAATATATCTTTTTAGCTTTTATTGTATTTTAGGAAAACTATAAATGTCTCTCTTTAAGACGAAAAATTTTCGGTTTGACATATTCTAATAAAAAAAAATAAAGTTTTAAAGATTAAAATTTTAATAAAGATGAATGTATGTGAGTTTGTAATGCTGGACTTACAAATCATCGTTCTTTATTAAAATTAAGCATCTACTGTTTTTGTTATTTAGTCACGGTATTTTTTCGTTTTTTTTTTCTTTCGTGGGCGAAAATAATTTAAATATAAAATTGGTTTTTATAAAAACCATCAAAATAAACAATTTATTTTCAGTTGCTAATCCTAATTAATGCACCAATGGGCCGACAAAAGCAGATTAAATGCGTGACGGTGATTTTTGTTGCCGATGGTTACACGCAAAGCGAATGCATAAATAATTAGAATATAGGGCAGTGACGGCTCGTGATAAAGGGCTCTGAGGTTCTGCCCTCCCAGAAAACAATCATTAACGTATAATATATGTTTACATTCCATTTTTAAATTTGCTATAAATAAATATACAGTGTGTATCAGCCAAATGGAATAAATTCAATATTAAATAAATGTGGACGTATTCTAAAAAATGTTAACATGGATTGGTTTTTTAGTGCGCATTTTTCAACTAAAATATTTATACTGGGGTTTTAATGTAACGGTGACCGAATTATTCAATTTGTTTTTTTTTCAAAGATTCTAAACATTTTTATGTACAGGGTGGCGCCTTTTCTTGACCTTACAGGGTACAGCGAAAACTAAAGAGATAGAACAAATCTGATTGTGCAACTCGATTTCGTTTTTAAACAAATTCAATGGTGAAACTAAATCATGGATAACTTGATTCGTTTGGAGATACAGAGTGTTTTTCAAATTTTGTCAATTTGGCCAGGCACTTGTAACTCGCCCTGGTATTAGAGATAGAAAAACTGTAAATAGAAAAGTTTTAGGGGTTTTTGCGTAAAATTCAGTAGCGTACCTATATTTTTTTATTGACTTTTATTTTTAAGTTATAACA
Source organism: Listronotus oregonensis (assembly GCA_019359885.1). NCBI lineage: Eukaryota > Metazoa > Arthropoda > Insecta > Coleoptera > Curculionidae > Listronotus > Listronotus oregonensis. The sequence goes on along the minus strand of JAHBCN010000764.1, from coordinate 186,806 downwards.
CAATTGGGTTTTTTTAAATGGAACACCCTGTATATTTTTTAAAAATGGATAGAGCTTACAAAGACCAATTCGATGATAGTTTGATGGGTCTGTCTGTAATAGATCTTGCGTAAATTGGCAAAAACCTATAAAATTAAAAATGTAACACAAAGTTGTTTTTTTTTAATGGGACACCCTGTGTATTTCTTTAATAACTAATAAAACAGACAAAGATCGATTAAATAATTATGGTTTAATGGGTCTGTGTGTAATGATCCCGGCCCAAACTGAAAAACCATAAAAAATTAAATAAAACCAAAAATGAAAACTATGTAATTTTAATATTCAAAATCATAATAAAAACACATTAATAATAATATTAAGATACGAAGCAATATAATTTTAATTTATACTTAAAAGGGAGAACTATTTAAGTTTCTTAAAAAAAATACATTTTTAGATAAACTAAAATTTAACATAATTACCAGTAATACTAATATTATAAGTTGAATAATTTAAACAAACAAAAAAGAATTAATTATTTTATAAATTTTAAAATATTTAGGTCCTTTACAGCAAATGTTCAAATTGCAAACCATTATTTTCTATACATTTTTCGCAACGTTTAGCGACACTTCTTAAAGCATTTTATATATGCAAGTTGGACACCTTTTGTAAACTGTTCCTAAAATGCATGTGTAATTCATTTAAATTGAGGCTCTTAGTTTTATAGGTTTCGTTTTTAACAAATCCCCAGAGGAAAAAGTCCATAGGGGTAAGGTCAGGTGACCGTGCCGGCCACCTATCTGGATCATTGGTACCTATCCACTTATTGGGAAAATGTTCATCAAGAAATAACCTCGCGGCACGGGCATTGTGGCAAGAATTACCGTCTTGTTGAAAGATGACATTATTCATTTCCAGAAGGGGAAGATTATCTATCTCATTTAATAAATTTTCTTCTAAAATATTTAAATAAAGGTCTGTTGTGAGATTGTCATAAAATTCAAAATGGCACAAAATTCTGTTCTTATAAAGTGCACACCACACATTAAAACCGAATTTCCCTTGTCTGACTCCCTGCTTTCTGTCAAACGAGGATTTCCGTTTGCCCAGTAAAGATTATTGTGGCATTAAACAGTCCATCACTAGTTACTCGAACTTCATCTGTCCATATTATCTTTCTGAAAACTCTGGATCTTGTTCACATTGCCGGAGATACCACAAACAAAATGTGATACGGCGTTCTGCGTCACCCGGACGTAAATTATGGATTTTTCTATAAACATATTAATGGTAATTGTGGCGTTTTAAATTTTTTATTTTTTTTTCTATTAACACCAATAGCATCTCAAATTTGTCTGGATGATGCAGTGGTTCTGCGACAACATACCCTATTGTATTCATTTTCTTCCAGCTCTGTTTTCTTTATTATAGGTCTTTGAACGTGGTTTTTGAAAAGATCCAAAGAAATCAAATTCTTACTAACTGGCAAACATTTTCTGTCCTGGTTGCCTTGTTCTGGATATCTATTAAAATACAGATTTAATGCATTTATACTATTTTTCCATTTCAATGTAACATTCCAACATATTAAATTTTTCGTAATTTTGAAACTCCATTTTATGAAATAATATCACTGCTTCCCAATAAGTCATATTAGTACGTCAGTTTCAATTTGTTTCATACGGGGTTTTATACTCAAAGCCTACTTTAGAAAATGTTTCCTTTTTCAATCATGATAAACACACCAATATAAAAAAACTTTTTTATATAAAGTTTAGGATAGGTTTAATAGTATGAATTATTAAATATATATTTTAGTCTTGGTTTTTTTATTCGTAATTTAAATTTTAATTATATAGAAGTTAGAAAATTGGTTAAATAATAAAATAAGTGTTAGCAAGGATCGGATATATGTTTTTTTTACTTTTTTGGCAGTTTGCCCAAGATCTATTGAACACAGACCCATTAAACCATATATCATTTGGTTGATATTTGTCAGTTGCATTACTATTAAAGAAATACACAGGGTGTCCCATTAAAAAACAACAACTTTGTCTCAAATATTTTAATTTTTATAGGTTTTTGCCAATTTGCGCAACATTGTTACAGACAGACCCATCAAACTATATATCATCGAATTGGTCTTTGTAAGCTCTATCCATTTTTAAAAAATATACAGGGTGTTCCATTTGAAAAAACCAAACTTGTTATAACTTAAAAATAAAAGTCAATAAAAATTTATAGGTACGCCACTGAGTTCCACGCAAAAATCCCTAAAACTTTTCTATTTATACTTTTTTCTATCTCTAATACCAAGCGAGTTACAAGTGCCTGATAAATTGACAAAATTTGAAAAACACTCTGTATCTCCCAAAAAGAATCAAGTTATCCATGATTTAGTTTCACCATTGAATTTGTTTCAAAATCGAAATCGAGATTGCGCAATCAGATTTGTCCTATCTCTTTCAGTTTTCGCATACCCTGTAGTTCAACGAAAAGGCGCCACCCTGTACAATGTCCTATACTATTTTCAACTGTTTCGGAAATATTAAGAGTTTTTACATTTATTCTATTTATTGCCTCTGCATGCTTGCCACTTTCTTAAGGGTACTTTTCGTGTATATACCTACTAGAGGCAGCAAAGAAGAATAGATGTATAATATTTTCTCTTGCTCCGCGTAATGATTCATTGGCGGGGGGGGGGTATATACATCGCCGACAAATCAAGTGAGAGAGAGAAGTTATACACCTATTCTTCTTTTTCTCTCGCATGCTTGATTGCTAGTAGGTATATTCCCGCAGAGTAACCCTTAGGTAAGTGGCAAGCATGCAAAGACAATAAATCTAAAAGCACCTAATATTTCCGAAATAGTTGAAGATAGGTATAGGACATTGTAAACAAAATATGTCTAGAATGTTCTAAATAATCCAAAAATTAAATAATATACAGGGCATTGCATTTAAATTAGAAAAGTTAGAATTGGCCACTGTTACATGACACACCCTGTATAAAAAGTTTTTATAAAAAAACCATAAAAAAGGTTAAAAACGTTCATGTTTTTTTTAAAGAATTTTTTTATTTTTTTACCTTTGGTGAAAAAACCCAAAAAAAATTTGGGAAATTTTAAAACAAAATTTTCACGAAATTTTTCTTCATCGACCCCCTGTTTAGCCGGGAAATTTTTCCCCCAAAGCGAAACCCATTTTAATTTTTTTTTTTTAAAAAAAGGGTTAAAAATTTTTTACCAAAAATTTAAAAATTTTGGAAAAAAAATTTTTTTTAATTTTTTTAAAAATTTTAAAAATATTTTTTTAAAAAAATTTTTTTTAAAGACCAAAAAAAAATTTTTTAAAATTTCAAATCCATGAAACATGGGTTGGGTGGACGTTTAAATCCCAAACACATCCAAATTTTTTTTTTTTTAAAAAAAAAAATTAAAAAAAATTTTTTATTTTTAAAATAATTAATAAAAAACATTTTTTTGGGGGAAAAAAAATTTAAAAAATTTTAAAAAAATTAATTTTATTTTTTTTAAAAAAACTAAATTTTGTTCCCCCTTTAAAAAAGGGGAAAAATAATTTAAAAAAGGAAAATAAATTAAAAAGCAAAAAAATTTTTTCTTTTCTTTGAAAATCCCGATAAATTTAAAAAATTTTGAACCCCCAATTTTTTTTTTTTAAAAATTTTAAAAGGGGGGGTGGGCCACCAAAAAGCTGTTTTTTTTATTAAAAAAATGTTTTTTTTAAAACTAGTTTTGGAAATTTGCGATGTTTTTTTTCCTTTTAAAAAGGGTGGCCCTTAAATGTATAATAAATTGAACTTGAACCCGGCCCCCAAAATTTGGGGGGTTTTAAAACCCCGGGGGGGGGCCCTAAAATTTCCCCCTTTTTGAAAACCCCCGACGACGGGGGGCGTTTTTTTGTATATTTTTCCTCAGCTTTTGGGGTAAAAACAATCAAGTATTTTTTATAGGCAGTAAAGACACATTAATTAATGTATTTAACAAAACTCTTTGGGTTTTAAAAATATTGATAGCCATTACAATAACAACATTATAAACTAAAAGGTGTTTTTCAATTTTAAAAATAATCAATTTTTTTTTGAAAAATACTATGGGCAAAAAAAGATTAAATTCTCTTGCAATCACATCCATTGAAAAAGTTATAATATGTACCATTTTAAACTTTATTGAAAAAGTAATTATTATAAAGTCTATTGCTGACAAATACAGAAGAATGGACTTTTATTTCAATAAACGTATCTTTGCTTATATTATTAAAAAGTATTGATCTTTTTTCCCTTTTCGCAATTTTGAAAAGGGCCCCTTTGGGGGCGTTTCCCTTTATGAGCAAATCTGTCATGCCCATATTGTTTTAAAAACAAATTTTTGGGTTTTGTGGATGGAGGTCTGTTTCTAATAAGAAACCCCTTCTGTCCCCAAAAACTTTGGGCAAACCAGACAGGTGGGAAGCCATAAAAAATAAAATAGAATTGTGTTTTATAATGGGTAGGATGGGTCGGATAAATATATTGCAACGTCGGGTCTCCCTCAGGGTTCAAACCCGGGGGCCTTTATTGTTTTTACTTTTGATTAACGATTTGTGTCAAGTTATTAAGTATGAAATAGTGGTGTTTTCGGCACGCGAGTGCCAAAAACACTGATTTCGCAACTTGTATAGAACAAGATTTTTCGTAAAATTTATATATTGGTAATTTTATTTTAAAAAAGTTTATTTATGGTCGCCATAATATTTAAATTACCATACACAAGGTGCTAAGCATTGGTTTTTTTCAAAAAACCCCAAAAAAAAAAAATATTAATTTCATATTTTTAAACCCAAAATTTGGGGTTAGGGGGAAAATTTAACGAATCTGAAAACCCGATATAAAAAAAAAGCAGAAGCTGTTTTCGTACGCCAATTTCTCAGAAATCAAAGAAAGTGTATTAGAAAACCAAAGAAAAATTTAATGTTTGGTGCGCAGAAAAAAAAGGTAGTGAATATTTCAGAAAAAGGTATTTTCTCGTAGTTGCCCCAGATATCTTTGAAATGTGCCTTCTACTTTAATGGTGCGCACTACAATTAGTAAATACACCAATGGTATTACATTTCTAAAGAGAAAGTCAAAAGGGGGTTTTTAAAACCAAAAAATCAAAAATTGGGGGAAAATTAAAAAACCCCGGGTTTTTTTTTAAAATTTTTAAAAAAAAATTTTATTTTTCCCAAAAACCAATGTTTCGAAAAAATTTAAAAAAATCGGAGGAAAATATAAAAAAAAAAAAATTTTTTTTCATTTTTCGTAAATTTACAAAACCTGTCCGTCTAGTAATCACAACGATTTTTTTTTTTAAAGATAGAAATTTTAAAGCATACATAACCAGTGAGGTTTAAAAACTATTGGTTTTATACCCCAACATATTCCAAATTTTTTTACTTTTCCCAAATTTTAAAAAACCCCACATTGGGCACTGCTTTAGATGTTTTTCTGCAACCTTTCTTTTGGGGTTCAGGGAAAATATCGATGCTAAAAAACAAAGATTTTGGGGTTTTAAAAATTTTTTTGGGAAAAGGCTTTGTAAAAAAAAATTGATCAAAAAAAAGCGGATGATAGGAAGAAAAAATTTTAAAAAAAAAATTACGGGGCCCTTATGCTGCTCCCTTTTTTTTCCAGTAATTCCCGGGTTCGTATTATTTTTTTACATAATAAAATAAAAATTCGTTATAAGACTGTATTTTATTTGCAAATAAAAAATTTTTAAAAAGTACATTTTTTATTTTTTTTTCTTTTTTGCACGCGTGGGAAAAATATGTAGTTGACTAAAAAATGCCTCTTGAGACATTGTTAATGCATGCCAAATGTTATTAAAATATCTAAAGTAATATTACTGATAATAATAATAAATGATTTATTTTTGTGATAATTTGACCCCCTTTTACTGCCCTCGGTATCCATGTCGGCCCTTTTGAACCTTAGGAGTTCAACTTTAAGTGGTCAAAATGGCTGACATTATCGATGACGATTTTTTACCTAAATTTTTACCCTCTTAACCCTTATCCGCCACCCCTTTTGTATCCACCTAGCTGTCAGCCTCTTGGGATTTTAGCTAAGGGTGTTAAGACCTTCACCTGGGAAAATTTTGAAGCATATTCTCGATGACGATTTTTTCCCCAAAAATTTTGCGCTCTCACCCCTTGTTGCTACCTCCTGTATTCAATAGGTTGTCAGCCTGCGCGTAAACATAATTAGCAATACTAAATGAACATGTTTTACGGGAGAAACTCCATACTACTGATGACGATGATTTTTCGGCTCCAGCTCTCCGTCTATATTTTTTTGTGGATAACGTCCAAATAAATATTTACTTAATGTTTTCTTTTTAAATATAATTCCAGTAAAAAATTTTGTTACCGAATCCCCCACGTGCTTGAATTAATGATAGGAAATTTATCTCGTACATGATTTTTTAAAGAAAATTAGCCCTCGTCGCTTCGTGACTCGTGATAATTTTCGAAAAATTCATGTACTTAAAAAAATTCTCCGCAAAAATTTATACTCTACAGAGATTACATCTTAAAGTAACCCTTTAAGTTAATTAAAAACCCAAACAAGTAAATGTCATTGCTAAGTGCAGGCTAAATAAACAAACTAATTAATGAGGTTCTTGATCATATTATGACATAATAACATAATACATACGTTAATAATAATAGTAAATATATTTTAAATAGAGATTTGAACTTATTATGTATATGCCACCATTGGAACATACCTAAAAAAGTGAGTTTTATTATTTATTGCCTATTGTAAAGTATTTTTCGATATTCACAAGACAATCTACTATCTAAAATCCATAAATTGCAAAAGAAATATTATTATCTTGTCCGAGAACGCATCATCGATTCGCAGTAAATTCTAAAATCGCTGGCGCATTACCAGCCCATTTGGCACGTGCTTGTGGTAATTCTTTTTTGACGTTATAAATATGGTTAAGATAAACCTAATAAACGGTTGGGAGGACGTTTAAAAACATGTTTAGGATTTATTACTTCCGAAAATATGGAGAAAGTTTTCAGCAAAGCACATGGGTTGATCACAACGAATATAGATACAGTAGCAGATTAATTAGTAATACGTAGGTTGCTCCAAAAGTTATGCAAAACAGAAGTATTTATTAAGATTTTTCAAAATACGTGCCATCAGAATCTACACACTTTTGCATACGTATAAAGCAACGACTAACATCTCTTGCAATTTATCCTTTGAAACTGAAGCCATGCATTATCCCCAAGAACTTAATAACTCCTCTTTATAGGAAGGATAATCCAACAGTGTGAGTCCCGATTAGGTCAAAAACTCCTGAGTCAAGCTTGCCTGATGTGCCGGCGCGTTGTCGTGGTGGAAGTGCCAAGTACTGAGACATGACTTTGGTCTCAATTCTTTCAGCTCATTTATAACTTGACGTAAAAAACGCCGGTATATTAAGCAGCGGTGACGGTCTTCTGTGAATCCAAACCACCCTTTTTATGAGGCCCCTTTTAGCAAAGAATTAATAAATAATTATATTTTTAACTGCGAAAATGTTTTCTTGAGACCTGCTCGTCACCGGGCGACCCGATCTTCCATCATCATCTAAATTGAAGATTCCACGTTAAAATTCTTTATACCAACGAAATATGGTAGAGACAAAAGGACACTTATCGCCGAAAGTTTCAAGCATTTCGTCATGGCACTCTTGTTAAGATAATCCACGTTTGAAGTTGTTTTTGAAGTTGTAGTAGAATATCACTCTGTAATCACGGTGACTGAGACAAGCCATTTTTACAAATTTCCTCTAATCATGTAACAAACAAACTGAGCACAGGAATAACCTGAGTATATATTTGGACTTGTTTGTCTCTATACTTATTAATGCGACCATTCAAACAGTGTCCAAAGGATGGGTTGATTCCAGTCAAAACTGTCAGACGAAAGCACCTTCAAATAAAGGAAAACGCATTACCATAATACACGCTGGTTCAGAAGACGGATTTGTCCCAAACTGCTTGCTGTTGTCTGCAAAGAATATTAAGGATTCTAGCTTGGATTATCATGAGGATACAAGTGCAGAACTTTTGAAAACTGGTTTCAAAATTATCTTTTAAAAAATATTCCAAACAACAGTTTTATTGTCATGGATAACGCAAGCTACCACAGCCGTCTGCTACACAAAGCACAGCTTCATCAAGTTCAAAAACTGAAATCCAGGAATATTTGTTAGAAAATGATATTTATTTTGAATTCAGTTACAAAAAAACGCAACTTTTGGAAGTCCTAAATTCATATGCAATTAAAAAACAATATGTATGTGATAATTTGGCTGAACAGGCTGGGCATACTGTCTTACGGCTTCCTCCGTATCACTGTATGTTTAACCCCATAGAGCATTTGTGGAACCAACTAAAATCAAAGATCAGAGCAGAAAATGTTACACCTACTTTAAGTCCCAGTGTTATAAATTTGATAAAAAATGTAATTACTAACATACCAGTTGAGAGCTGGAAAAATTCACTACAGCACATTATAAAAATTGAGGACTACATTTCTATCCAAAACAACATAAATCCTATTGTAATTAATCTCAATGATGACTCTGATAGTGAAACAGAATTAGATTTAGATATTTAGATTAAAAATGTAATTATGTATAGATAATGCAGTTATAAATTTATTAAAACTTTGCGTATATTTAATTTCTTAATGTAATTATAAGATTATACTTACGTAAATAAACAATAAATTATAAATATTTATATTATGAAAGTCCCTAATGTTCTGTCCTTTAATACCTACCGATCCGCAGTTTTATTGCTGTCGGCAGGTATAATCCATAAATGAAGGCAAGAGCTAACACTGTATACTTTGAGACAGACTATACATGACATCTTTTTTTGCAATTTATATGGTTACATGGGATTATTTTATAGTTAAAGTAATAATAATAAAGTAATCTTTAACAATTGTTAAAATTATTACTTAAAAAAAGACATTGGATAACAGGGCAACACATATGTTACTCTTGTTCGAACAATTTTAAAAATAATCAAATATGGCAAGAGAAAAAGACAATTTATTTTATTTATAAAATACTGGGATAAAAGGCATATTACCAAAGAAAATCAATAGACATAGTAGGACGTGGAACAGAGCTCCAAAGCAGTTTTGTATAAAGCTATCACATAATGTTGCGCTGCCAAAAAAGTCCAATAGAAAACGATAGAACTAAATAGGTTTTCTATTTGGATTTATAGGTTTTTATTAGGTTAAGAGGTTTTTTATTTGCATGGCCGTTTTACCAAATAGGTTATTTTGAATATCTTCGATACTCATTTGGACTTATTGTCTTTAATTGTAATATTATACTTAACTTATTTCGGATCTACGTCATTTATTTTCATTGGGATTTACTTGTAAATCGTCAATAAGATTTATTTTATTTTTACTTTTCGGTTTTTTTGTAGGCACAAAGATGTTTGTAGTTGTAAATTCCATAAATAATTTTTTTCTTCGTCTCCAAAAATATACTTTTCATTTGAAACCGACACACCAAGGTCTTTTATAACAATGATGGTAACGAAAGATCGGATGCAATAAATAATATTTTTTATACCTACATATTTTTTACTTGTATTCATCGTAAGATATCAAAATACACTTTTGTATAATCAAAAACAAAAACTATGTTGTTTTTTTTCAATGATTAATCCAAAATTTTCCAAGCCAAAAATGACAATAAATACTATTAATGATTTTCCTGACAATTTAAGTAGACCATCCGGCATTAAAAGTTTTATTCAATATTTGAAAATCTTTACACAACACTACGAATTAAAAAAAAAAAAACAGAAAAAAGGCGCTCTATATGTTCTCATAACATAAATTAAATATGCAGTAAAGAAAATTTCACCAAAAATATGTAAATTAAAAGCCAAGTGCCTATCTTAAAATATTGGTCTCTTAAAGTAGTGAGATCTAAAATTAAAACAAGTTTGCCGTGCTAAGTTAAACCCCCGTATTTGAAAAAAAATAAAAATAAGCTATTCCTGCCAAACACATATAAGCATTAAAAAATATTAATATTTCCACGCAAAAGCACAGTACTCGCTTTAAAACCACTTAATTCTATATAAAAATTTACCCCGACATTAAATATTATAAGTCAATTTTTAAAATAAAACCCAGTTTTAATATTTTTCTAGATGCTTTCTCAGTATTTTGATGCATATGTCATAGTCAACGGCCGATAAGCAGTCTCTTCGCGGAATGACTGGTTTATCCTAGGTTTGACCAAAGCCTTTGGGCTAACCCCGAAATAACTTCCAATTTCGGCCATTGACTAAGTTATTTTTAGTCAAACCTAGAAGTTCCTAACTTTTCAGTCAAACGTCGAAAGTAAAATAATCTGTTTCGGGCTTTGCCTAGTCGATTCTAGAATCGACTGGCAGACTCGGTCAAACGTCGACGGTACTTGTAACACGTTTAAATAAGTTTATACTTGCGGTTAGTTGTGGTTAGTTTTGGTTGGTTGTGGTTAGTTGTAAATGTAAAAGATCTGACGTATTGTGCAATTCTAAATGTCATAATGCCTCACCATGTCTGAATAAAAACTTTTTTTTTTTTAATTTTAACTATGACAATATAACAACAATAAACATTAAAATAAAAAAATCGTTTTATTACATCTAATTTAACAAACTGAGACTTTCTAATACCCAATTAAAGTTTGACTGGTCAAACCCCGATTTCATTAAATTGAGTTTTGACTTTTGCCTGACCAAATTCGTTTCTCCTAGGTTTGACGAAAATTCTTTAGTCAGAGGCCGAAAAACTTCATTTCTTTGGGCTTTGACTAAGACTTCAAGTCAGACCTGAGGATTGACTAGTCAAACCTAGGATCGCCGGAGCTTCGAGGACTGACTATACCTAACACATATACGGAGATTTTGCAAATACGTGGTTTATGCGTGCTTAGACTATAATTTCGTTTATTTTACTTTTACGGGACCACCAGTTGATTATAAAAAAAGTTCCAGTTTTTGTAATTTTTGGACTTAATAGTTTAGTATTTGGTGAAATAAGTTGTCTGTTTTGTTCAACTTATAAATATCCTATTAGTGTCACCATGCACAAATGAAATATAAAATTCTTCGTGAGAAAATCGTGGAAAATTATTAGTTTTCTTGGCTACCAAATCGGATGATGTAGCAATATTACCGATGTATTCTGAGCACGATATTTTCTTGGGTAGACTGGATTGTAATATAAGCTAGCAAAAATATTGACAGAAGCAGCTGTAGTGGACAGATTATACAATTTATTAAAAATTGTATAATTACCTACGGAATTCTATTTGCATTGCCCCTTAACCCTTCGGACAGCCAACTTACGACAAACAGTAATTTATTCATAATTGTTTAACCTTACATTTTTTTAAAATTTTTACAGGCCTGAAATAATATGTCTTTACCTTTGCTGTATTACGAAAAATAATTATATTACAGTTAAAACTATTAATACCTTTTATATGTTTGCTCTTAAAATTTGTCGCCATTTTGGTTGTTATTGATTAGAATCTCATCTTAAATTTAAATCATTATCGCATATTAAAATGGTTTGCAGGTATCTACGATAAAAGTAGTTTAGCTTTAAAAAGTAATCAGGTTAAATTATTAAATACTTAATCAGGCACAAATGTTGAGTATTCCTTAGAAATTGAAAATGAGAAAGTAGAAGAAACAACTAAAAAAGCTTTGCATTTCTACGTTTACCTGCTGCTTTTTTAAGTGCCATAAAACCGCAAAAAAAGCAAAAGTTTATATTAAAAAATGAGCATAATTAATTTTTAGAATTAAAAAAAAAATATCTTTTTCTAGCAAAATAATAAAAAAAAAATACACCGAAAATATATATTGCAGAAAAATTTTAAAAATAGTGGTTAAACGGTAAAAATTCTTTAGTACAAATTTTATATGATAAAATTCTAAGGATTTAACTGGGATTATAAACGAAAACAGAAGGCAATTTTGGCTTGAACTTCCCGAAAAACTTAAGTAGACTGTATCTAAGCATTGGTATCATTATTACTTATTAAGGCTTATCAATTACCGTGGTTAAAGTTTAGGTTAGTTATAAGAAAAATATATTTTGATATTCACCTTGTTCAGTGTGTTGTATAAGTATGTATAGGTATACACTATTAAAATGTTTTCTTTGATGTCTTTTTATTTTCGTTAAAATGATGGCTTATTAAATTCTAACCTGTAAAAAGTATAAAAGATAAATGATTTGTTCTTCTGCTTTTTGCTGTAACTAAACTATGGCCTTTTTAAAAACAAGCACTAGCCATTCTGGACCGTTTCCCCCATTTGTCAAATACGATTTTTAAGGATTTTCTTATCTTTTCGTAATGTAATACTTCGTATGAGTTTTTATTTTACTAAAATAATTTAAAGTATAAAAATATTTAGACCTAAAACGGTTTAGACATATTATTTAATAATATAAGAATGCTACAGTTCTACTAAACTTATCAAATATTAAATTTTTCCAGGCGTATACGAGGTTTGTCAAAAATTATGAATTTTGTCCAAGAGTATATTAATATTATAAATTATCAAAAATAAATACCTTTATTTTTGATAATTTCAAAAGATTTTATTAAGAAAAGTTGATCAAAACTAAAAACCACGTTCAAATATGCAATTACACTTATTTACGATAAAAAAATATGTTTTCTTTTTTGAAACTTGCCTACAATAACAATGCACATTTAACTGTAGTTACATGTAATCTAGGATGCCCTGTCATAAAAATAAATTGTTGAAAGCAAGAAATGTTCGACAGTGACAGTCCAAACGCGTTAGAATTCATAAAGTTTATGTACTTGTATGGTGTTATTAACTTGTATTGTGTTCATTCTAGGTAATAATGTAGAAAAATTCTTGTGGAGGATTTGGTGCCCACCCACGATTAGTGTGGTCCCCTCCTCCACCTGTACCCTCACAGCGTTCTCCCCATCCCCTTCAGCTTGGAAGGCCTGTTCCAGCGCCTCCGCAGGCCAAGCAGGGTGGAGATAGCCCCTTGACTTCCGTCTCGCAGCCTTCTCCTTCCCGCCCTTGGGGTTCTGTTGGACCTGACTGGCTGCCACGTCTCTCTTTCTTCTCCTTCTTCTTTTCCCTTTTTGACGTCCTGGTCCCCCCTTATAATAAAAGAGGGCCCGGGACATACCTAGGTTGAAAGCAAAAATAATTCGACAGTGACAGTCAAACGCGTTAGAATTCATAAAGGATTTGTAACTGTATGGTGTTATTAACTTGTATTGTGTTCCCGTTTCTGAGTAATAATATTAGAAAAATTTGTAAAAAAATAACAAAACACAATTTTTTATCGCAAATGAATATAGTGAATATTTAAACATGGTTTTTAGTTTTTGATTAACTTTTCTTTTAACAGTTTCAAAATTGTCAAAAATAAAGGTACTTTACTCTGGCAAAATTCATACTTTTGTTAAATCTTGTATACGCCCGAAAAAATGTAATATTTGATAGTTGTATTTTAGGTTTCAGAGGATGCAGAACTTTTTATAAGGAATAACTTTTTGTGGTAAAATTAATAATAACATACTATATATATATATATATATATATATATATATATATATATATATATATATATATATATATATATATATATATATATATATATATATACTGGAATGAAATTCCTAAGTTAAGGCTTAAGCTACATAAATTTATTTGAAAATGAGTCTAGTGCGGGCCTGAGCATAAAAAGATAGTTTATTTCTTATTTACGCTTCTTTTTTTGTTTTGTAAATCACGAGTATAATTCGGTCGCATCGCTTTAACCGAACGAGGTGATAGTTAATTTTCATTTTAAATCATTGTGAAATCGCGAAAATGGGAAAATCCCAAAACAATTAATACGTGGATATGTTCCTTATTTATGAAGAGTGTCGTTAATTTGTTTAAGACTGTACACGCGACGGTTTCCATTGCGGGCTCATTCTGGACCCAAGTATTCGAGTGATTGCAAGTCAGGTTGGTTTAAGTAAAAAAAGCGTGGACAACATTGCGGGAAAATTTCGTCCAACGTGTCCAAGCATTACAACCAGAAGAATTTCTGGGCGGTGTCAACTTACTTAAGACAGGACCGTATTCGAAACACTAAATGAATGTAAGTTTCTTATTTTTTAGTACCTATTTTAAAAAAGGTTATTTAAAAAAATTGTTTATTTTAAAGACTTTTATATACAGTTGAAAAAAGCGCCAACATAGGAATTACCCTGTATATATATATATATATATATATATATATATATTTATATATATATATATATATATATATATATATATATATATATATATATATATATATATATATATATATATATATATATATATATATATATATATATATATATATATATATTTATATATATATATATATATATATATATATATATATATATATATACAGGGTTGTGATTTAATAACGGATAAATTCAATAAAGGGAGGTATTTCTTTTTTCGAAATAATCCTTGGACAGGTCGATTTTATTTTTTTGGATCGGGCATATTTTGACATCAAATGTAGATATACAGATTGTCGCAAGAAAGTTTGACAGGAAAAATATATTTTCTTAAATGGAACCCCCCTGTATATTTTAGCACTTTCGGATTCTCCGTAAAATTCTGGACATAGCAATGTATAATGTCATATACCTATCTTTAACTGTTTACGAAATAATTACTTTTAAATAATAATTATAATACTTTGTTTCAACATAATTGATTAATAATTACATTCCCGCATTTTTGAAATTTATTTTATCAAATGCTGGAAGTGGCCGCCATTAACAGCTCTGCAGCACCCCAGGCGATCGTTAATTTCTTGCTGTACATTTTCAACTGTGTCTGGAGAAATGTTCTAATCAAGCGTGTGTGGCTTATCTTTTTATACTTGATTTTTGACATAACCCCAAAGAAAGTAGTCCAATGGATTAAGGTCGGGTGATCTAGATGGCCCTCTATTGATCAACGTCTGCCTATCCACCGATTAGGTGAGAAATTTTTTTTAAATAATTGACACTTATCTCAAGTCTATGTCAAATATTCACAAAGAGAGGTGTATAGGTAATCGAAATGACTGGTTATAAATGGTTCATACTGATTTGAGATGCCCTTAATGGCGGCCACTTCCAGCATTTGATAAAATAAATTTCAAATATGTGGAATGTAATAAGGCCTTTCATCACAATTTTTTTTTGTGCGCATGCGTCAGTATCAGCCATTTTTTTCGTACTGTTTTTGTAAACAAGCATGTTAAAAGGGGGGCCTGCTCAAACACACTTAATTAAAATAAAAAAATACTAAGAAAGTATAGTTATTGAAGAAAGAAATACGAAAATAAAGAAAAAAGTGTCTTAATTAGCAAATAGGTTTTTTTTTAATCAATTATTATAATGATATCAGTACGAAAGACGAAGAAGCGGTGTTGTTATGGAATATGTAAGAGTGATACGCGCTATAAATCATTTAAATACAATACAATTTAATCAATATAACAGTTGTATATATGTGGGAGGTCTAATTAGAATAAAATTATAGATACTTTGTATAGTAAAAGTAATGATACCTAACCTCTCAATTAGCTCACTTCTTTTTCCTTTTTAAAGACGTCCATGACATTAAAGCTACCTTTTTAATTGCGTACAATTATGGGGATTCAACTAAATTATAATCGAAGCCCCATCAACGATTTTTCCAGTAAATAATTTAATTGGGAGATAATACTGCATTCCAAGCCATTGTCGATCAAAACAGTACGAAACTTTGAATTGCCGCCATTTCAACATGGCGACTGCGCTGCTGCGCTTGTCACATGATAGAAAGGCCTATTAATCAATTTATGTTTATTATTTAAATAATTACTTAGTGAATAGTTGACGATAGGTATATATATATATATATATATATATATATATATATATATATATATATATATATATATATATATATATATATATATACCTAAAATTTATTATGCAGTAATTAATATTCGATCAAACTTGTTAGCACATAGCTACTCATCGTAAAAATTTGAAGTGTTAAACTTAATACATTTTATTTAAAGCAAGTGGTAAAATTAAACTTGTCGGGCCAGGCCATATATCAATTTGTTTTTTTATTTATTTACGACTTGCTAGAAAATATTTTCTTTGCTATCATAATTCATAGACGAGACAGTCATGCATTCCACTTGCAGGATCGTCATCGGAGAATGTAAATGGAATGGGAACGTGTAGTTTTTATTTTTGTCTCAAATAGATGAGTTTTTGGGCGTCGCGTCGGTAATCTTTTTTGTTTCTTTACTGAAGTAATAAGAATAACATTTTTTAATTAAATAAGAAATTATGCCCATTATTAGGTTATGGTTTTGAAATGGATGTATGGGAAACAAACCAAATTCAAATTCTTTAAAATATATCTTAGAAAACAAAACAAATAACTTTGTTTTTATTATTGTATTTTTATAAAAAATTGCGACTGCAATTTCTTTATTTTTAGTGCAGTTGTAATATTTTACTAATATACAAATATAGAAAACAAAGTTATTTGTTTTATTTTTAATGTAACCAACGCAACGGACAACTAATCCAGTACTTAATATAATATATAGTTTGGAAAGTCTTGTAAATCAATTAGTAATTTAAATATTTGAAACTTAAGCTAAATTGCTACTTAACAAAATGCTGCACAATCTTAATAAATAGTTTATTATCATTACTTTTCATCTTGGAGAAGTTCACAAAGGCTTCAAGCCTAAGTACTAACGGACTTTGGCTGTGGGTGTCTTAAGTAAAGTAAAGAACCTTTTTTTAACCACGAGACTCAAATATTTAGAGGTATCAAGAAAAAAGAAAAAACCTTTGCTGGTAGCAAGTTTCAAATTCCCGATATTCTAGGGAATGAAGGAACAAAGTAAAAAGTTCCGGGCCTCTCAGATTGAGTGTAAAGAGATACAAAAGAGTGACACTACGCGTTGCTCTATTGGGAGCCGCTAGAGGAAATTATATTTGCTAAATTTTTTGACGTGAAAGCCGTAACAATACCTATAAAGGAGCGGCAGATCCTCTACAGCTCGTCGGTGGGCAAAAAAGCTTTGCTATAAGAGTGAGATTAATAATAAGAATAAGGCAAACAGCTTTTTTAAGATGCTAAAAATTGTGACTGACGCCATTTCTTGGACATGGGAACCAATATTTTTGGAAGGTCTGATTTGGGATACATATACAGATTAAATGTGTAGTAATACATTCTCGCTTGAGAAAAAAAATCCGAGCTTTTTTAAAACTACTGTGGCAGTGAATCAAATGTATTTATGTCAATTTAGGTTATTCTCAAATGTAACACCGACAAAAATAAATAAGTCTTTGATCTGCAGAATTTAACCCCCTTATAATTAAAGGAGACTATTGGCAATCCTTTAACGTGGAGCCAACATCCGACACAATTTAATATTTTGGTTATTTCCGTTCTTTTCGGTCTATTCTTTTAATATCTTGTTATTAAAAAAGTGTTAACCCATGTAATATTTAATATGAAAATATTATTTTAAAATTTATAGTAATAAAAATAAAATTGAAATAAAAAAATCTAAATACCTGCATTGTTTAATCCCGGAAAATATTTTAGTATCAAGCTAGGTTAGGCACAAAATATTAAACTTTTTGACACGGTGATGTTCCTTAAAAAAATAGTTATTAATTATTTTTTCAAAAAAGGTAGGAGGTAAGTATAGGTAGATGTTAACTAAAACTACTTAAAAGGATCCAAATATGCCAAATTTTAAAAAGTTTTTTTTTGGGTTTTCCAGAGTTTTTAGTAGGACGCTTAACGTAAATCACCCATATATATATATATATATATATATATATATATATATATATATATATATATATATATATATATATATATATATATATATATATATATATATATATATATATATATATATATATATATATATATATATATATATATATATATATATATATATATATATATATATAATATTTAATTATAGGACACACTGTATACGATATTAATTCAGAACTTGTTTTATACAGCACACCTTCATTTGAAGCTTTTCTAAATGATAAATTTAAAACCACCTTACTTGTTTTGGTAAATTAAGGGTTAAAACTTTAGCACTAAATAGGCTACAAAAGTTTAGTATTGATGGTTATCAGCGGTATTGCGTGACTTAACTTATTTACACAGTGTTTATCGGCAATTCCTTTAATCTTCCCACCTCCCATATTAATTTTAAGATTACATAAAATATGAATGTACAATGTTCATGTTAATATTTTCCCAGTTAAACTTAAATGTTACGAAATTTATTTTTTTAAATATTGTTGCATAAAAAGTACTATGTATCGTTTAAAATATATATTTTTATGGGCGATAGTGGAGCTTAAAACAAGTCGAAAAGCTTATATAACATATGTGTCAAAACTTGACAGATTTTTGTCTAAACGATGTCAAAATTTGATCTTTGAAAGCAATTATTTCTGAAAACCTGAAACTTTGGTCTTAATCGCTTATCAGTAGATTTATTTGCTAATAAAATAACCCAAGTTTTAAATGTTTTAATCCACAAATTAAAAAAAAATAATAACATTAATAATAATTTTTCTCCTAGTTAAAAATTTAAAAAACAATTGGCAAGAGAGCTACCTAACTAGAATCTTTGTGTAGTCAGTTGTAAATACGTGATCAACGGCCGCGACGTTTTTGGTTGTTTTTAAATCGGGACAAATGCGGATATGTTTTAAATTTACAACTGTAGTGTCCAAGAGTTTTGAAAACGAAATGTGTGCAACCGAGAAACCGAGAAATCTTATTATTCAAGCAAAATAAAAAAGTGCTGTTTTAAAAATAATTTGTGCTCTAAAAATAAATATTTAGCCTATTTGTGGTGAGAATAATTATTTATTTATATATATATATATATATATATATATATATATATATATATATATATATATATATATATATATATATATATATATATATATATATATATATATATATATATATATATATATATATATATATATATATATATATATATATATATTAACTTCATTAGGAGTAGCTTAAAATTATATAAAAAAGGACCTATAAGTAACATTTCAAATAGTCTTAAAATTAGGTAGCACTTACAAACTTAGAGTAAGTCAATTTTAAAAAACATTACAATGCTACACCTAAGCACTTTCAGATGAGGAATGACAATAAAAACATGGCAAACAATTTTAACATAGTCGATAAAAAAGACTGAAACACCTAAAAAATAATAAAATATACTCAACAAAAAACAATTCACAAAATATACACAATGGATTAAAATTGGTAATAAACTCTATACATATTCAGTATGTAGCTAAAACAACATGAATTAAATTGATCTTAAAACATTGCAATAAATATTGCTGTGAATAGTATCTGACTTTAAATTAATGATTCATTATTTTCTCTATGGTACATTTCTAGGAATAATCTGCTTTTGTAGTTACTTTCATGTTCTAGAATTTTAATATTAGAATAATCAAAGTGGTGCCCTATTGTTTGATAATGTTCCACTACAGCACAAGAGTTTTTTCCCCAAACGACAGTTGCTCTTATTTTGCGTTGTTCGTTGTTTTAACCATTGTGATGTTTGTCCAACATAGCAACCCTCACAACCTAAACATGACAGCTCATAAATGACGTTGTTATTACAATAAAGGTGTTTTATCTTTTTAAATTTCGTAAATAAATCAAAATTTTTCTTTACATATTATATATATATATATATATATATATATATATATATATATATATATATATATATATTATATATATATATATATATATATATATATATATATATATATATATATATATATATATATATATATATATATATTATATATATATATATATATATATATATATGATTATGATTAAAAGAAGCTACAGAAGAAATTTTACTTAAACAAAATCAAGTCTGTCTTCCGATTGCAAAAATTTGGTTAATATTAAAATAAGAGTAAACCTTTTATACAACAAGTATTAAAAAAACTTTAAATATTATTGAAGGGAGTACATATCGTTAGCAACTGTATACAATAATGGTGCGAAATTAACATTATAAACTTGGAAACCATAAACACATTTAAACAAACAAATGCAAATCATTTAACAAAAATAGAAATTATTGTATTGAAAATAGAAAAATAAAGTTTTTTGTGCTATAGAATTAAAAAGTGTATACCATCAAATACAAATAGACACCTTGTTTTCCATTCACTAAATGCTGTATGTATTAATGTCTGAAAACGTTTTTAAAAAAATGTACAATAGTTTAAAACAACCAGCCGTGGTTGTTTTTAGTTATTTAGATAAAAAAAGAATTTGATTATCACACAAAAATAAAAACTTTTTCTGTAGGGTTAATTAACGAAATATGTTTGAAGGTAGGGTCCCAAATGCTTTTAAAATATGCCAAATAATTAAAAAGGTAAACATACCAAAAATTTTTACGTGACTTTTTAATTTTAATATTTTTTATTTAATATTAAATAATCTTTATTTCCTGCAACGCTCATATTTCAAATAAAAAACATTTTTTTTCATTTGTTGTAAAATCGGCAAAGAGTTGGTAAACAATTTCTAAAATTTTAATGCGTACAGAAATAACAATTTTTATATAAAAATAAAATTTAACTTTAATATTTTGGCGCTCCCATTTTAAATAAATAAAAGGAATTGTTTTTATTTGCCTAAAGATAGGTCCTTTTACACAGTTTATCTAATTTATTATTAACATGGAAATAAGTTATCAAATATTAGCCCTAAATAAATATAGGTAGAAAGGATTGTTTTATAACATTAAAAAACCTTATTCCTGAAAACTATTGAATTAATAATAATGTGTAGGGTAAAAATGTTTTTTTTTTAAATAGGGTAATCAAGATATATCCTAATATTGAAAGATTATTAATAACACAGGCTCACAAAAAAATAAGTTGTGGTGTGTGCTGGGTGTCAGACTGAGATTTTCTGGCGTATTTTTTCGCTAAACACGAAGCTGAAGTCGAAATTGGGGGTAAAACAGCAAAAAATCGAGAAAAACCCAAAAAACCGACACAGTACTATTAACTATAAACATTTTAATAATAAAGGAGATATAAACGAAAATATAATTTAGACAAAAAGGTTATAGAACCTAAATTAAAGGTCTTGTAAAAGTACATAGTTTAAGTCATATAAAGTTTCGTGCATCTTTTATAGTTTGTAAAATATTGACGTTTTAAATTTAAAAAGTCGTTAATATCTGAAATTAGGCCTTTTCTCAATTTTTTTGCTATTTGATCCTGAATGTTGACTTTTAATTCGTGTTTAACGGAAAAAAATGCCAGAAAATCCTAATCCGACACCCAGCACACACCACTTTAATTTTTTGGTGGGCATGTGTAATCAAAAGGTTTGGATTGCATAAATTAAATATGAATTTATGCATTTGATATTATACAATTTTTTTTTATATATCGTTTTGAAGTTAATAAAATAAAATATGTTTTAAACAGTTAAGTAAGCTACAGTTTCTTATAAATATTGTAAAAATGTGGTAAGCAAGTTATCTTTTAAAATAATATGTCGATACACCGTAAATAGTATAATTAATTATTTCAAGTAAAACTTATATTAGTAATATGCTTTCTGTGTTAAAAAAATATAAATCCAAAGTATTCAGATACATTTTTTTTTCTAGGTAACCATCTTAAAAACTTTGCAAAGCTCCAAATTAAAACGCCGTGAAGTAAAATTGCTTTTAAAAACAATTTAGCGTATATTCAGCAGGAATATTGTCTAAAGGTAAGTGTTTAGGTTATTAAATGATTTACTCTGTTAAGAAAACGTTACTAATAATAGTGTGTTGGTTTTTCAGAAAAATGTAATAAGAATTATTGTTAGAATTATAACCAAAATGAATCAGAGCTTATTGTGAAAATATTGATTTAAAGTATAATCTGTTTAATGATACCATTGATAGTTATAAAACTGTAGCAAATTATTTCCCTTATTTACTTTGATATGTCGCCTAAGCTATAAATAGTTCAAGGTTTTTATGTATGTCTTTAAATATGTGCCCCTTAAACTTAATTAAAAAATTATTATAAATACATTTTTGCCTATTTTTTATCTAATATATTTTTTAAAAATGTGATTTTAAAATAATATTAAAATTTGGTATGCGTTGTATTAAAAAAATCTATATTTAGTTGCAAATATCGTAGCTGGTAGGTAAGTAAAATATTTTGGAAAGACATAAAAGTTTGATAGTAATTATGTTTTAAGTATTTTGTTATATTCCTTACAGACAATGCATTTTTCACGAGCGTAAACTTTTTGAGAGGTGTAAATGTTTAACAGGTGTTATAGGTTGAAATATATTGTATTATAAAATATGTAACAGCTTAATAGGTATTTTATTTTTAACAGATTAATTTTACAGTCAAGATAAAATAACAATTAAAAAAAAAACAGTTTGACATTTTTTTTTATTAAACTAAGAAATACAGTTTATTTACCATAAAAGAAGCACGTTCTTGTATCCATTTGTTAATATCCCATGTAGTAAGGGGACCATGGATTTTATTATATTTTTCATATTTAACTCTTTTCTAAGGTGTTTACAATGCTGGTAAAAATTTAAAATATAATGTATATAAGTAAGTAAATGGTAGGATTAATAATAGACATTTTTCTGCTAGGGTTTTTTTATTGAAATAATTCTAAAGGTAGAAGCCCAAATGTTTTTAAAATATGCAAAGAAACTAAAAAATAGTGAAAATTATACATTTTTACGTACTATTTTAATTATATTAATTTTTAAAATTATTTTCTTTTTTGTATCGCTTGTATTTGAAATAAAACATATATTTTCTATTTGTTACAAAATGGGTTGAAAAATCAGTGAAAAAAAAAACAGAAATATGTTAATTTGCCCTTAAACAATTACATTTTTTATATTAAAATAAAATTAACTTGTTATCGCTCCTATTAAACATAAAATAAACTAATTTCGACTTCGAATTTGCCTCAAAATACGTCCTACCCAAAAAGGAACTAATTTTGTATTAACACGAAAATTAGTTATCAAATATAATCCCTAAATAAATATAGGTATGAAGGTGCTTAGAAGATTAAGTACAATGCTGATAAAAAGCTGTGTAAATAAAGTAAGTCACGCAAACCTGATTACCATCAATACTGACGTTTCTGTAGGCAATTTGGCCATTTAATAGCTATCATGATTTTACCTCATTTACTAAATTTAAATGGGTAGTCCCATAATTATTTGAAAATGTATAATACCTCATTTTCAAGGCAGACTCTTTTGGAAAATTTTAAATAATATATATATATATATATATATATATATATATATATATATATATATATATATATATATATATATATATATATATATATATATATATATATATATATATATATATATATATATATATATATATATATATATATATATATATATATATATATATATATATCGTGTCGAATTGACTAGCGTCCTATTCTAGTAAACCATGCTCTCTGTATTTATTTTTAAAAATTCCAATATTTATTGCATTTCCAGCCGAAGCGATAAAGTTGTGTGTGCTCAAATTTCAAAGTTAATTTTGACAAAATTAAAATGGATGGTTTCGAGATTCGGGAAAAGGTACAAATAGTCAAATGGTATTTTCAAGAAAAATCCTATTGACAAATTCAAGTATCTTTTCCGGAAAGTTTCGAAAACAGACCTACGCCATCATTAACAACAATACCTCGAATCATACATAACTTTGAAACTGTTGGTTGCGTGTCTCCCAAAAAAACACAAAAAGCCTCAACAGGAGCTTGACGACGAAAGGAGCTACAACAAATTTTAATTTGTGCCACTGCTGAGCAAAACCCCGTAAGCAGTAGTCAACAAATTGCTGAAGCAACAAATTTATCGCCTAGTGCCGTCCAAAGAGTCCTGAAAAAAAAAATGGATTCCGATCATACAAGGTACAAAAAGCCCATGAAATATTTCCTAATGATCAATTTCGTCGGATGGAGTTCTGAGAATTAGTAATGGAAAGAGCCAATTTGGAAGAAAATTTTCTTAGGTTGATTGTTTTTACAGACGAATCGACCTTTCCATTACTAAATCGCCATAAGGCTACCAATGTGCGATATTGGTCTCGGGAAAATCTTCATAAATATTTTGAAGTTCGCTCCCAATACCCCCAAAAATTAAACGTTTGGGGTGGTATCGTTGGTGAACACGTGATCGGACTATTTTTTATTCAGGGACAATTTGATCGTAGGCAAATATTTTTACTTGTTGCAGCAGCAATATATATATATATATATATATATATATATATATTATATATATATATATATATATATATATATATATATATGTATATATATTATATATATATATATATATATATATATATATATATATGTATATATATATATATATATATATATATATATATATATATATATGTATATATATATATATATATATATATATATATATATATATATATACATATATATATATATATATATATATATATATATATATATATATATATATATATATATATATATATATATATATATATATATATATATATATATATATATATATATATATATATATATATATATATATATATATATATATATTTATATATTTTTTTAGATTCGTACAAATTGGTATTATGTATTTGTGTTTTTAACTTTTCGTCTACCAATATTTTTATACACTTCAGATTTTTATTACATTTTATTGAAAGCAGTTTGTTGTTCTGAAAATAGATATTTTTAGTATTTAAGTTTTGTCACTAAGTAATATATTTTATAAGAAATAATAAGTGAAAAAAGGTAAAAAAGTACTGTTTATTTTAAATATGTGGGGCTGCTGAGATGCAGATCCCACAACGGCGAAATATCTCGTTTATTTAAGAAATAATATTGTTCATATGAGCACCTATTTTTCTTTTTCTTCAGTACTGAATCATATGTATCCAGCCCAATGTCACACTTGGGTTCATAGATTTGTGGTTCACTATTTATTTTCTTTCGCGTACCCTAAACTTTAAAAAGAGGTGGCTTTTATTTTGGCATTATTAAAAGTTATTGAAAAAATTCTAAAATCTACTATAATGTTCCGTAAAAAAAAACCGGGTTTAAAAATATACCAATATTTACGATTTTATAATTGGATTCAATTATTCTCAAAATTGATGTATATATCATAATTTTGGCAATGAATGTATAGTTTTATTTTTCCGAACGAGCCATTTGAAATATTGTAGATCACATTATTTGTTTCTAAACCAACGGTAAATTACATTTATCGCCACAGTCACAAATTTATAGTTAATTATCATACTATGAAGGCGTTAATTTACATTTGCATATCGCAAAGAGAGAACAGGGCAACGTTTAATTAATGTATTCAGCGGTCCTTCTCTGCCTTTATTGATACTATTTTATTGCATTTAAATTAGTTTCAATCTATTGCTCTGTAATCATAGTACAACCATTTTCTCATAAATCGTATGTTTGTTTTATTACTTCCTAATGGTTTATTATACTGGGATAGGAAAATATATCTATCAAAATAATTGGTTATCTCTAAAATCAGTTATTGGGTTTTGATAATGTGGAATCAGCAATATTGCCTGTTTTACAGAATGCGTTGATTTATATTTTACATATTTTAATGCATTCAATATTTAATAAATAAGCAACAAAGGCATACATTTTTAAATAAAAATTTTCGTTAAAAAAGTTATTTATTATAAGCAATTTTTAGTAATTTACTTTATTATATTTTAAAGTATTTTATATTTAACAAAAACGGTTCTAGGTAACTAACTAATGTAATAGTAAACCCAAACCCCCGCAGACCAAAGGAAAACTTACCCTGCTTTTAAATTGTGTCATAAAAGTATTTTCGATATTTAAGGATGATTACCTATGCCCTTTTTCCAAATTACATGTGGCAGCATCACTTTGCTGAGGTTAGTTCTGATTAGTTCTGTTCATCATTTTGTTCTACTCTTTTTTGACTTGGCAAATTTGTTACATGTATGAATGAATGTTTGTTTTTGACTAATAAAGACAGTTTTTTCTCAATACAGGCAGATCAGTAAAAAACTAGCTAACCCAAAAAGGAGAAAATAGGGGTATGTTGGGTATTTAGAGCAAAATTGTGGACAGAACGTGGTCCAATTTTAAATCTTGGTACTTTAAGGACCGAGGTTTTGCATAGGAATTTGGCCCCTATTTTGCATAAGTGTTTTTGGTGAGATCTCTTCTCCTTTTCTCAGTTTAATGAATGAAAAAATGCAGGGCGGGGTTCTCATGTCTTTTTTCTTAGTATACCTTTTTCCGTAAGTCGAAACTAACTAAATATAAAGTAAGAAAATTGCTTATGTTAATGTCCCTAAAATCGCGTCTTGTTTGGGGTCTGATAGGTAAATTGTAGCAATTTTCCTTGTTAAGTGATTAAAATCCTGTCTGCAAATTCTAAGATAATTATGACCTTAGAAATTCAGGTTCCATAAGATTGCAAACTTAAAAATTACCCCTAAATATACTTTCCGCCCTATTTCAGAGCGTTTCAAGCAGAAATGTGTAGTTTTTTCTTCACATGTGGACACATGTAAAGAAAAAATGGACTTACTTGCATACCAAATTTTAATTTTTATTAAAGTTCAAGTTTTTACTTCCTCGGAAATTTTAATAAGTCAATGAGTCACTTAGTCAGTCAGTAGTAAAATGTGCGATTTTCAAAATCGAATATCCCAAAAACTACTTGTCATAACTTCCTCAATTTTCCTAAAGGTAATAAGGATAATTATGTTAATTTACATACCAAATCTCATACCTTTATGTGGAACAATAACAAAGTTATGATAGGTAAAAAAAAACGCTAAATCCTTTTATATATACACAGCATGTGTCAGGACAGAACTTGGCCGGCGCGTTATTCTGGGTATAATAATTTTTATTCAGGGGTGGCCAAAAGTCGGGAATAAAATTCATATTTGTTAAACGAGATTTTTTTTTAAACCCAGAAACACAGTCATTGATTTTAATTTTTTGGTTACGTAATAATTATTTTTTCTTCCAACCCGCAACCCCCAGCTACTCCAACTTTTTTTTTCAAATGAGAACTATGTCTCGTGGGGGCTTCTTAAAAAGCTATAGAAACCGGAATCCAGCCGTACGAAATTAACAAGTTTTAAGTTTTTTATAACCCAATTTTTTATTTAAACATTGAAACAACTATAAAAAAAGTTTATTTATTTTCATTCTTTACAGGTGACTCAATGCCGCAATTGCTGAAAATGTTCTTTATTTACTGTTTGGCATTCTCCAAGGCGGTAGTAAAAGGTGTTAACGGCATTTCTGATTTTTTCAGTTGATAAATTGTGTACTTTTATATTATCCGGTCGCGTAATTACATACTATACTATTACTCAGTATAGATTGTAGTGACAGGTAGTGACCAATACGTGCAAATTTTCGCTTCATAATACACTACGGCCCAGAGCGGCGGTTAAAAATGTTGTGTAAAATGCTATGTATGCATGTTTTAATAGTGTGAAAATGTGTTGAAATATTATGAACTTTTAATAATATTATTATTTATTGTTTTTTAGAACTTTTTTATGGTACCCTATCTATCATGTCCATCGTTATCATTACTAAAATAAAAAATAGATAATATTGATTTGAGTAATTCACAACGCCGTAGTTATTGATATTTATCTTTGTTAAACTGTTTTGTTGCCAAATTGATCGGTCATACTTCATAATGTATTTCTATTATTATTTTTAATAATTATTATATCTACGTAAATCACAACTTATTCTTGAAATGGTTACTATCTTTAACATAACCTTAATACAAACAAAAATTAACAAACCTTGCAACTATGAAAGCCGAGTAGAATTATTTTGCTTCTATGCTGATTCTTGGATAATACTTTAGGTGTATGCACCACTTTACAGAACAATGCATCAGGTGTATGAACCACTTTACCGACAAAGATGGCCATTTGTCGAATGCGAACGCACTTTCCACTGACATCCGAGTATTTTGATTGGTCAGAACATGTGGCGCCAATTTTCTGACCAATCAAATACTTTCGATGTCGGATCTCAAATCGAAAGCCGGACTTACGTGTTAGCGCCGCGGTTTAAAGCATAAGGCACGCGTCAAATCTAATAGTCTAATAATAGGATAAAATAAATAATCAGTTGGTCAGTTGATTTTGGATTCTCGGTGACGCATGACCTCTCATTACACGCATTTGGTCCTAAAAAACCTTCTGCAAGTGAAAGATATTATACAGAGCTCAAGAAATGGCATATGTTAGCAATTCAACTACTTCTCCTCTTGCAGTAGCCGGAAACCTTACAACTAAAAAAAAATAAAGCCGTAGAAGCACTTAGCCAAAATTTTTTAAATATTATTGAAATGGTTAAACATAACATATCACCAGACTCAACAAACATTATCGTTCGACTAAATAAATGTCTTGAAAAAATTAAAACTCCTGCAGAACTATTACATGCATTTGCTAATATAAAAAATATTCGGCGTGGAAAAAAATGACCTGGCCTCACGTCTGGTTCCAAAAGGATTCAGGCTGGAAGGCCCGCCAAAAATAAAAATTTCAATAGGAAACGCAAAGCCTCAAGATCCTTAAGTAAAGCGGTCCTTGTTAATAGACGTAGTGCTAAATCTCACTAATGTATAGGTATTTTATTTTATTCTGTTTTATCTTCATAATTTTATATCAACTATGCCCGTTTTTTTAAGGTTAATGTTGTTTTATTTATATGAGTTTATTTTCTTTTATTTTAAGCACGATATAATAAGTACATCACGTATTTATAAAAAGTGTTTTTTTTTTGTAATAATTGGAAAAACTAAATACTTAATAAACTGGTTTGATTTCCACTTTCATTCTAAGAATTTAAAATATACAACTGTGATACTACCCACATTTGAGAACTCTGACAATACTCCCCTCTACGTACATCTGAAATAACACCCTCGTAATGTAGTACTTATCTGTAAAAACGTTATTATGCTTATGCTTTTTGTTATTATAAAGTTATAAGGGAGTAAGGGTAAAGCAGGTATTGTATCAATACAATAATTTATAATAGTTCAGGATATTAAACAAAACAAATCTGTCTGAGGTTTTATGTAGGCAATAAAACCCACATTTAAATATCTTTGTAAGTACCCATCCAAAGAATTTCAACATATTTTCATAGTAATACAGCTATACAGCATTTTATATAATATTTTTAACCGCCTCTCTGGGCTGCAGTATATTATGAAGTGAAAATTCGCGCGTATTCTTCACTACAATCTATACTGCGACTCAGAGCAACCTCTATCGCCGGTGCTCTGAGTAATAGTATAGTATGTAATTACGCTATCCGGTCTGTCCTGGTTAACCCTTTCTTTTAAATATCAGGCGGCCATCCAACTGGACCTTGTCTACCAATCCAGCAATTTGGAAACACTTGGTCTAAGTAACCTTAAACATTAATACCATAATGTGGGATAGCGCCATCTTGTTGAAACCAAATTCTTTCATTTGGAACACCTACTTCTGCTTTATGAGAGAACATTTGAGCTAAAGTAGTTATTAAATAAAATATTAGAAAATATAGATAGCGTTGGGCAGTAAGATTTCCTTTAAAAAAGAATGGTCCCAAAATCCTGTTGTTAATGAAATTTGCCCATATATTCACTTTCTACGGGTGCTGCGTATGCGCTTCGTAAATCTAATGTGGATTTTCCTGGCAACAAAAGCGATAATTGTGTCTATTAACTATCATACTTAAATAAAAAGTAGCCTTATCCAAGAAAAGTACTCGTATATATAGTGGAAAACCATTGTTTTTGTCTCACCGTTTCATCATTTCCTTACCAAATTACAAACGCCTATAATTATCGTCTTCCAAAAGCTCTTGCACAAGACTAACTAACTATGGGTGGTATTTCTCCTTTTTTAAATACCTTCGAATTGTACTTCGAAAAGCATCTTGATGGCGGGCCAATAAAACAGTTGAAGTATAAGGGTTTTCGGCAATTTCTAATGTTATATCCATTTCAAATCACGTACTGTACCGTGTTTCATAAATTTGTGAAATATTTTACTGACGTTCTCTTGCGAAATTTGGTTTTCGGGATATTTCGCATTAAATAATGCGCACACATCACGTTGACTTCTTGTTTTGTCTCCACATCCAAGCAATATCAAACTGCGTTACGCTGCCTCTCCAAAAATACCATTCTTTTTCAGTAAACAACTTGGTTTTAAATCGATAGCATTTTTTCGAATTTAGATTTACAACTTAAGTGAATTATCAACAGGAACACCTAGATAAATGAAACAAGAAACTCTAAATATCAAGATAAATACCTTATTTTTTACTTTTACCCATTTTTTTTTAAGTTTAATATCCTGTTTCTTAGAAACTATGCATTTTTGAACCAATATTTATGATTTATGATTTTTTAAAATATTTTTTGACGATGAATTACCTCCTGAAATTTTGCCTTGCATTTTTTGCACACTCTATATTATCGGTAAGTGCTTTTTTTGTCCATAAATAGATCAGCTTGTTTTTAAGCAGGTATTTAGATTATTTGGGTTTATTTTTATTCTTTTTAGACAAGTTTATCTAACTAAGTTATTCCTTTCTAGAACAGACCACTAAATTACATCAAATGTGATAGCAACAAATTTATAGTCAATTATCAGATTATAATGGCTGCAATTTAAATTTACATTTCGCAGAGAGACAAAATGGTAATTTCAAATTAATGAGAATGGGATTGACTTGCCACTGTTGAAATTATTTTAATGCATTCCCGAGTATTTAAATCTATTGATCTAAATGCAACGCCAAGCTGCGCTATTTCAGCATAAATGAATTTTTCCTCTTTTAGTATTAATTTTGTGCAGAAAAGTTGATCAGTGTAGATAGATATTTTAGAAAGTAATCTTTAATATGTTTAACAATTCTTACCCCTATATATTTTTAATAGACCCGCGCAGGAAAATTTGACCCACACTGTAAAAATTGCAGCCGGAATGTGCACATGCGCAGTTTGTAAAGCGCTCAGTGTTACAATATTCAAAAGCAATTATTATATTAACAACACTAAAAAAATTTGCCTGAGGCTAGGCCAATTGAAAATTGAAAATTGTTCATCGCAGTTCAATTCGCCGTCGGCCGTTATTAAATGTTTGGTAATTTTTTACCCTAGTAATTTGAAAATTAAATTTTGGTTTCACACCAGTGAATATTTTCAGGTGGTTTTTTAAAATGATTAAAATTGTTTTTTATTTTAATTTTAAAAAATGTACATGTTTTATTTTAAAAGTTAAATGTCTGAGTACTAAAGAGCTAAGATATTTGATTCGATTTTAGAAAAAAGAAAAGAGAACATTTAAAACATTACCCAAAAACTAAAATGATAAAGGCGGAACTGAAATGCTAAAATCAAAGCTCCAGAAGTGTGCATTAAACGTTTTATTTTTTTAATCCTATTTAACAAAAAACAAAAATTTTCATTAAGTTGCACATTCGCTATTTCATTTTAAAAATTTTTTCTTATAGCAAATAACACAGGCCTGTGGCTAATCATGTATTTTTGTATTTTAGCATTTTACTGGTATATCTTAAATTACACCAAATAAAATATTTCTGTTTTATTAAAAAAAATTGCTTATTACTTGCATATTATAACATGTATTATACAGGGTGCCACAGATTCGAGTGCATGCATGGGGATCTCGGAAACCGTAAGAGATACGAAGTCGGTTAAATTATGGCAAAGTTGTGTATTTGCGTAACTAACCATGTCTACTTTAGAAAGTTGTAAAAGCCGAAATTTGCCGATTTTGTTTTTATTTTTTTCTGACGTTATTTAAAGTGATATGAAAAAACAAAAGACCTTTCTTATGGCCACTTTTTAAGCTCTACAAAATAGCGTTGAGAGATTTTCCGTACGACGTTTCGTTTTTGTTAAATCATCATTAACTTTATTTTTTTAAATACGGACCTGGGTTTTTTATTAAATTTTTTTGAACCCCTTATTATCCCAATTAGAAAAATGTACAACACTTAATATTTATTAACAATTATGGAACGCCCCTTATAAGAAATGACGTGCGTTCCTTTTCTAACTCATTGTCTCTTATGGAAAATACGTTTATTTAACAGAAAAATATTAAGTGTTATACATAATTGTAATTGAGATTATAACTGCTCTAAAAAATGCAATAAACACTTGGGTGCCGTATTGTGCCGTATATTTAAAAACATAAAGTTGAGGATGGTTTAACGAAAACGAAACGTCGTACGAAAAATCTCTCAACGCTGTGTTATAGGGCTTAAAAAGTGGCAAAGAAAAAGTGTCTTTAGTTTTTCCATATCTCTTTAATAACGTCAGAAAAAAAAATAAATGAAATCGGCAAATTTCGGTTTTTCCCGGATATCTCCGAAAGTACTCGGAATTTTGCAACTTTCTAAAGTGAACATGGTTAGTTACGCAAATACACAACTTTGCCATAATTTAACCGACTTCGTATCTCTTACGGTTTCTGAGATCCCCATGCATGCACTCGAATCTGTGGCACCCTGTATATAAAATACCCATGGCTTAATTGTGTATTTAAACAAATGGGAAAAACGTGTAGCAAACTTTTTAAATAAAAATAAAATGGTGAAAGCGATTCCGTTACATTGTAAGTCTGGTTCATCCGTCTAGTTTAAATATTTAACTAAGTAAAAAAACAAAATTATGTCTAATATTAAGTTTTTGCTTTAGGATTATTGTACCATTACGATTATTACAAGGTTGTAGTTATTTATAAAAAAAAAACCGGTAATCCTCTTACCTATCGGGCCAATCGCTGATTTTAAACATATTTGGCACCCAAGGGCTTTTGTGGCGTTACGAGGCCCATTTGCTCTAATCTAATAACTAAACAGTATTGCCTGCTTAAAATTCCTACCTCTTAAAACTAGTTTAACCAAAACGAATTGTTTTTATGATAAACACTCATTATTTTACGGCAAAAACTAACTGTTACGAGTATATACACATTCTTAAATACAAGCGCCCTTAAAAATTTCCCAAATTTAATAAAAAGTTGAATTGGCTTTTATCATTTCGCGCATCCTTCTTGTACCAATATAGGGTAGATATTGGGATAGTTTTGGTGACTTATTTGGAAAATAAAAAGATATTTGAAAGGTGCATTACAAATTATGCCGAAATAATCATAATAATAGGTTTTTTCTATAAAATAATAAGTATTTTATCAGAAAACCATTTAGTTCGCTCAAGAAATATGACAATTAAATCGTTAAATTAGTCATGGAGATAATTAAATTATGGATAGGACCAGGGCCGTAACTAGGTATGGTCGCGCCCTTGGCGGAGCCTAAAATTTGCGCCACCCCCACACATCGAGAAATTTGGGGGGTATGGAATACCCTCCAACGAAAACGGGAATTTCGGTTTTTTTCCCCAGAAATTTTACAAAATAAAATGCAAAGTTGTATGTTTAAAATTTTTTGAACCGAGAATTTCGTTTCTTTAAAATACCAATTTTGTGGTGAAATTTGTGTCAAATTTTATCTTTTCTTTATATGAAAATATTAGCCTAATATTTGAGAGAGACATGATTTGCATAAAACAACTGCTTGTTTTTGACTGAAAGAAGTGAAATGTAAATTAACTATACATTTGCTGATGATTAAACTTAGAATAAATTTTCTCAACAATAAAATCGTAGTAACAAAAATACTGTTCACAACAAGCCTACTAAAACGAAACATTTATAGTTTCGTAACACCCCATATGAAAACACGGATCCTGGTTTTATACCTTTTTATTGGAAATCAGGTTTACAAACTTTTCTATGGTAACAACAATTCAACGTAACGTAATTATGATAACTGTTTAACCTTTCACTGTCTGTCAGCTTCTGCTCGCGTTGAAAGTCAGAAATATACTGGTTCGTGTGGACTTCCTTCACGCTTTTTATAGTAATGTGAAAGAGAATAGAACAGTCTGGAAAAGTATAGAGTTAGCTGGAAGAATTCT
The DNA here is from genome assembly GCA_019359885.1 of Listronotus oregonensis. NCBI lineage: Eukaryota > Metazoa > Arthropoda > Insecta > Coleoptera > Curculionidae > Listronotus > Listronotus oregonensis. The sequence goes on along the minus strand of JAHBCN010000764.1, from coordinate 152,476 downwards.
TTTTCGACAGGGTTCAAGAAAAGTGTAAAATGGATGCCTCCAGCGCCCTCAGGATAATCCAAACCTAAATAAAATATTTTTACATTTCTATTAACTAAACAGATATTTTCAAAATCCGTAACAACTTATAAATTTATCCCTCAATTTATCCGCAGCTTAAATATTACAATAATGCAAATAATTACATTCTTGCTGTCGGTATCAGGATAAATTGATATTTTATTAATAATTCAGAAATTTTTTCAGTCTTAACATGTTAAAAATAATTAAATTAAGTATCTAAGTTGAATATTTCTTATAAAATTGTTTTGTTGTAATTTATTTGTTTGATTAATTTTGTCAATAAAAAATAATAATAATATGATTACGGTACTGGCAACTGATGAAAAAAAATCTTCTTGGCCGATTTTGCGCCCCCCAGGAAGCTGCGCCCTTGGCGGGCGCCCATTTCGCCACCGCCTAAATACGGCCCCGGATAGGACACCATATTGGTTTCCTACTAAACTAAGCAGAACCGATAAAATTGATCATGTAGACATCAATTGGTAATAATTTTTTTAAAAAGAAAATAATAATTTATAAAAAAAAGGTTAATTTTTTTATTTTGGATTTTTGATCTAACTGACCATAATACTATCCTGTTGGATTGTAATTGTAACAAAGTCAATTTAAACTATTTAATAAAAATTATATTAAGAGATTAACTAAAACAAAAAAGTTTGGGAAACTGTTATGCAGAAGCAACATTGCGTTGTTTAAAATGCATAAGACTTAATTAAATGCTACTATTCAAATTACAGAAAAAAATATAAAAGTCTATTTTTAGAGATTTTCGGTTACTAAAAAAACATTTTACCAATAAAAAATACAGGTTATCTTTACGAATCACTGTTTAATAATAAAAAATTATTGTTTCACCCTGTCAGGGACGCGGTAGAGCATCTGGTATACGCGTACTAATTTAGAGCATATATCTAAAATTTGTTTTTAAATTCTTTATTACTCGTATTTTTATCATCGATTTATTTTACTTAAAAACTACCCTGGTTATTTTAAAGCTATAAAAGATTTATCAGTAGAAAGAAACTTTTAACTTTCCAAATAAAAAGATAAAATAAATATTTTGATGCAATTGCACTTCGAAAGTCTCAGAAGTTTATTTAAATGGAAATAATTTATTTAGTAGTTATTGATTTTAAACATACGTTTTAACCGAAATATACAAAACCCAAAGTTATAAATATATATATATATATATATATATATATATATATATATATATATATATATATATATATATATATATATATATATATATATATATATATATATATAAATCTTTATTTAATTTCATATACAGCGTTTCCCAAATTCGCCCTACATGTATTGCTATCTCTTTTAGTATACAAGATAGAAAAATATTTAAATGGGAAAAGTTTTAGAGGATTTAATGCTAATTTTGACTATAATGTATTTTTTTTAAATGATATTACCGAAAAAGTGAAAATCGTCCATTTTTTTGGCAACGAATATTTTGTCATTAATTTTTTTCTCCGATCGTCTTTTGTTTTTCAGTTACTAACCAAAACTTTGTATTTTTACATGACGACCATCTTTGATTCTTCGATGTTTAAATAGCTTTTTAAATTTCCCTCTCAACCATACCTCACTTGCCATTAAACAATTAAAAAAATATTTTTAATAATATTTTTTAACAATATACTTCACAACGCCGGCTAGCCAAACGCCTTATCAATGTATTTCGTGTGAATTTCTCTTATAAAGCTATGGCTTAAATGTATGCATATTGCAAACAAAATTAATAATATTTAACAGAAATATTATTTTTGTTTTCGTAAAAGAATATTTTGAGAAAACGAAATCGAAGTAATCTTAAAAAAAAACAAAAAATAGTAATTCGTTAGTACGCATAATCAAAGATTATGTGTACTAACAATAAAGTTTGTTGAATTTCTTATAAATTTCTATTTTGCTAACTGGAGTTTATCTACTTAATAAATCTTCGATTTCAAACCTTAATTTTTTTAGTATTTATTAGCAAGATACTTTTATTAACAAGAGACATTTTTCGCACTTTGAGGCATTTTAAAAAATACAGTTTATTACCGTACTGCCCACTACTCAAAGGCAGTTTTTTTCAACAAAAATGTTTTAAAAGATCCACTGTTTTTTTTTTAAATGATCATTGCAAATATAAAACTGTATTGGTTAAAATTCCACAAAATGGAAAAAAATGTCTTATGTAGACAGAGCTGCCGGTAAATGGATAAAAATAATTAAAAAATCGTATTCAATTACTTGTCAGTGATTGGGTTACTTTAATCCAATTACTTTCCAGAAAAGGTAATTTTATTTGGATTATCAATTAATAGAATAATGTAATCGTAATTGGTAATTGATTTTTAGGAATACAAAGTAATTCAATAACTTAAGTAATTCGATTACCTATGAAATAATTGAATTATTTTAAAATTACCTAATAAATAATTAAATTACTACAAGAAATTTAATAACCTTTTTTTATGACAGAAAGGACATATTAAAACTCGGCGGGTCGCTTTGAATCCGGCAAACGCCGCCTTCGCGCCGATTTAGTATTTTTGATTGATGATTACCGCAGCCGTTTTTATAGTTTTTTTTTGTGAAAAAATCTGTTAATTTTTGGGGTAGGATAAAAAGAAATTTTGAATTTAGAGTTATTTAATGTTGAACTTGCCGAGAAAGCAGTTTGAATAGAGTGACGTGGTCGTATGATGCATATTAGTATAAATATTTTATTTGTTTAGTCTGTCGTGTTTAATATATAATAGAGTAATTGCTAAAATATTTATTTATTATATTTTTTAACTGATAATTGAATTAATTTTAACAAACATGCTAGTAATTGGTAATTGTATTTTACTACTACTTAGAAGAGTAATTGGTGATTAAAATTGAATTACTTTTTAAAAGTTATTGCGACAGCTTTGGATGTAAATAAATGTCTCTTGCACATAAATATCATAGTAACCAAGGCTTGAAATCAAAGGTTTATTGAGTAGATAAATTACCAGATTTAAAAACAGAAGTTTGCAAAAAATACAACAAATATTTTATTTAGTGCGCCTATTTTTTATATTTACCAAATTACTATATTTTGTTCTTTTTAGGATTGTGTAGATTTGGTCTTGTCAAAATATTTATTTCTTTTTTACCAAGACAAATGATATTTTTAGTAGTATCTTTTTTTTTTTACTAAATACACATTTATGTTATACCTTTATATGGGAAATTGACACAAAGCGCATTAATTATTGCCAAATGTGTTGTCAAAAAATATTTCCCAAACTGTTTAATATTAAGTGAGCATCGTTGAAAAGAGAACTAAATGAGCTGCTTTAATAAAGAAAAAATAAGACTGGCCGCCATATAAAAATAAAAATTTTTGGTTAGTAACTGAAAAACAAAAGATAAAAAAAAAAAAAAATGGGAAAAAAATGTTCATCGCCAAGAAGTGTTTAAAACATGTAAAAATTTAAACAAATGAATTACAAGCAGAAATTAAAATGGACGATTTTTACTTTTTTGGTATTAGCTTCACTAACCACAACTAACCACAACTAAAGTTTAAAAAAAAATAACTGCAGAGTCAAAATCTGTCGTGTTGTGCAGAATGATTATTTATCTAAGTATTTTTTAAAGTGTCATATATCGAGTATTTTTTTATGTCGGGACAGTCCACGAAAACTTAAGTACTAACGCATCGTGGGTGACTTAATACCAGTATATGGAATTACTTGATTTAAAACAATCTGTGATTTTGCTCATTAAAAGTGGAAACATGCCATGCTCTAAGGTAATAATTGGTTATGTTTATATAATATTTTTAAATCAGATAACAGTTTTGTACTAGCTTAAATTACTCTTGCCCAAGTAGACAATATACCCAAGAGTAATAATTATTAACCATATCGGCAAGACTGTTAGTGCAAACTTCCATAAGATGATATTCTTGACCAAAACCGTTTTTCTTTTTTGGGTTTTTTTTTAGATTTTTTTTCACAATCAATTTTTTAAATTTTTTTTGAGTTTTTAAATTTTTCTTTTTAACAAAGTATCACAACTCCAAAAAATACTTTTTGTCATATTTTTATAATACTTAACACGCTATTTGGTAGAGCCTCAAAAATCATTGAAAATTGCTTTAAAACTTATTGTACTCATTTTTGTGGTTTTTAAGTTAAAACCTAAAAAGTATTAAAACTAATTTAAAAAGCCTTTTTCTTGAATCCTTTAACTCTAGCTTTAATCAGAATTAAAAAATTAGGAATAAGGAAAAATCAGGGCCGTTCTTATCAATTTTGGCGCCCTGGGCTATAAACCAATTAGCGCCCTAGGGTCTGGGCTTTAAAATTCTTAAAAAAGGTTTTTTACTATATCATTGCAATTATAAATAAAATTATTTTGTTAAATAAAGTTCTCATTAACCTACATTTCTAGTTAAAATACACAAAGCTTAAGAATAGCAAGAATAATGATGCCAATGCCTAATAATTTTTATGATAAGACTTAAAAAAGAAATAGCAATATATTAATTTTTATTTCTTTATGCCCATAAAATTAATTTTATTTGCATTACAGTATAATACATAACAAAAATAAAATAAAAATAATTATAATAATAAAAATATTGTAATAAACATAAAAAAAATATTTTTAACAAAAAAAAATATTGTATTTTAAGGTGGCCGTCTGGATGCGCTGGCGCAGGCATTTTAGACACGAATATTTTACAATTTTGTGTTCCACCAGGTGCTGCCCCGGTGCATAGAAAAGTATAACCGAAAAAATGTCAACAATTTTAACTAAAAATAAATGCCAATATGTTCTGAAGTACAAAGACTTATTTCGCCCAAAAACCAAAATAAATCTGATAAAATTTAAGGGTCATTTTTCAATATTTTACAATTTTAAATTATACTTTGTCATAATAAAAAATTTTACTGTATTATAAAAAAAAACTATTATGCCACTTTTGGATTTTATTTGTAAAATTTAAAAATAATAGTATGCGGAATTTAAAAATTATTAAAAAAATTTGAATGTTTGTTCACTCATTTAATTAAAATGTTGCGGTGTAGTTAAATTGACAGAAATATTTTACCGCCCTATTATGTTAAAGTACCACCGACTTTTAGCATAAAAAATAGTACATAGTAAAAATTTAAAAATCGCCAGAAAATTAAAGTTTAGAAATTCAATGAAATGGAAAAACAAATAGGTATCGTAGGTATAAAAAGCAAAAAATGATATCCCTTTGTTTACATCGGACGAATAAATAAAAATGTATGATCAACTACAATGTAGAGGTAAATAGACTGCTAAGGATTCTGCACTGTAGTTGATCAAAGGTACACATTTTTATTGGTAGACCTAGGGATGGCAATTTTTTAAAAAACATCGATGTATCGACATCGATAAACATCGTAGACCTAACATCGATGTCTTCGATATATCGGTAGAAAAACATCGATATTTCGATGTATTTGATTATCGATGTTTTAATAAATTATTTTATGTTTGAATTTTGGCTAGCATTGTAGGAAGTTTCTAAAAAATTTTAAAATGTCCTCTTAAATTTGAGGTGTTACCCGATGTTTTGATAATTTTTCCACATAATTTGCACTTGGCTTGGTGCTTCCCTTGATCGATAAAATATTTCCTTAAATCGCTTTTTGGAGGCATTTTTAATTGTTTTTAATAATTTAAAATCACAATATAGGTATCACGAGTTTACGAGGAATTGAGGGAAGTCCCGAAGTTCCCAAACAATAAAAAAAACACGTTGCCAAACCTTGGGCTCATTGAAATAAAATCAGCTGTTCATATTTAAAAATACATGGGGATTTGTTTAGAAGTGTAGCAGCTTTGTACAGTGCCTGTTTAAATGGCAACACATTTAGCATTTCGGCCGTTAAACGGTTTGACACGACGTCAATTCAGCGTACTCTGCGCTCTGCGTCCGCGCATTTCATTTATTTTAAACCACTGTAATTTTAAACACGCAGCAAGTGTCATCTGTCATCACCTGGTCGAAACTTAAGCGTCAAATTTTAATTTATGTTGCGTTCAAAAAATGCGGAGTAAAGTAAAATAAACTTTGATGTTTGTAAAACCCATCCGGAATAGTTAATTCGGTAAATGACTAACAATCCTTTTAGAGTAAGGTAGGACCCTTTCATTCCCGGCTTTTTTTTGTTAACAAAAGTTGACCTTTAGAACTGTTGTTTTTTAAAAAATTTTTCGAGCAAACAAAACCCTTCCATTTTAAACCCAAATTAACTTTTTTTAGCATTTTCAGGTGTTTTTGACTGTTTTAAAATATTGTTAAATTAGTTTTAAGCAACGAAATTTTTATTTGCTTTTAATAACGGAGATAGATACATTTATCTCCAAAACGTCAAGCCTATTATTTTTAATAAAATACTTGTCAAACAAAAAAAACTATTGTAGTTGTTATACCCAAATAACTTACTCTCACAACAAAAATAATTATTTTAATATGGCCTACACAAGGCAGTGTTAAAATATACATATTTTTTTTTACTGGAGAATGTCCCACTATAAATATTATTTGGCTATTGCCCGAGACGAGAAGAGCGATCATCCTTTTGCCCTTTTTTTACCTTGTGATCCTCGTCACATCTATTTATCTTTGTTTACATTATGGAATGACAAAGAGTATGTAATAAATACTTGAGAATCGAATGTACCTATTAGAATATAGGATAACAATAACATATTATTAGTTGTTGTTCTGGATTTCAAATGGCCATTCCAAATAAAGACAGTTTTGTTTAGTTAAAGGTGTAAATATTTATGTAATGTAGGTAATTGGTGTATTTTGTTGTTACGTTTTGTGTTCTTATGAACTGTAAAGACATTAAAAGACGATGTAAAAGTGGTTATAAGGAAATACAAAACTAAAATGACTCAAAGAGTTTGGGCCTGGTTAGGGTATTTTATACCCAAAGATGACAAAAGGTAAGTACAAATTTAATTCACATTATTTTTTAAATTATATTTTATCGCGGATACAACTTGACATTTCATTGTCGTTGCCGTTTCACTGCCGCCCAAGTCCAACTTGCGAACGGGAACTGCAACAGCAGCACAAACGAAATTCAAGTTTATGGTTTGACCTTAAACCACCCTTAAACTGGCCAATAATTGGTTTAAAAATATTTAGGTTTGACAAAGAGGTATTTTAATTCACTTTAGCACAGAATTATGCAATAATAATTGTTAAAGCTCCCGTACATATCTTTTTTCTCTTGAAAGGTTTTTACTTTACTGGTTAAATTTCTATATATTTACCTATATTTATTTATATTTCATAAAAAAATCGACACAAATTGTTAGGGCTAAGTTAATACATTAGCATTATGTAAAGAAATCATGGTGAATAGGATATATGATGAATAAATGACATAATTCTCTCCATAGATCCTATTAAAATTAATTTTTTACTTCATTACCAAAATTTCTTACAAATACTTTTTTTATGCCATAAAAATGTATGAAGTACCATTACTATTTCACCTCTTTAATTATATTTATGCAAAAAATACTATTTACTTATTATTTTATTTTCTTTTAGATGTTGAGAATGATATAAGGCTTGCTTAATTAGTTTTGATTTGATTCCAAAAATGTTTACCGGATATACAATGTCTGTGGAGTAAAATCTTGTTTGCCACCTTACAGCTGTACCACTATTGGTAGGTGTTGGTAAGTGTTTTTGTGTATTTAAAGCTTATTAGTAGACTCAAAGGCGGATTCAGAAAGGGGCGATTGCCTCCCCCCCCTCGTCGATCCACAAAAAAGGGAAAAAAACAAACAAGTTAAAAATGGAAGAACATAACTGTTGTTATGTTAATTAGTAAGTTATTAATTGAAAACTTTTTATGTTGCCTATTGTATTAGGTTAGGCGATAGTTATTTGTAAACAATAATGTGGTTGCTATAATACGTAGGCCTACTGTAATTTGTAATTTACAAGTAGAGCCAGACAGGTGGCTAACCTGGTTGGAGGACGCCCGGACCCCCTTAACGTTGGGGCGTATTCCAATATGAATACCCCCAAAACCCTGGTTATCCTGCCTAAGGCCGCCCCTCTATAAGAATTTGCCCAATCCGCTCTTGAGTACACTTTAAAAACATGTAGAAATGTGTGATGTTTTTGAGTAGTTATAAGTCTAAATTTGTTTTATATTATTTATAAAACTTAATATTTAAATAATATGTTATACAATAAACCAAAGCTGAAAAAAGTGCCTATTAAAGAAAAATATAACATTTTAATACAATACAATTACAATTTTTTTAATTATTTTTTTATTTTATTAAACAAATGCATCTAGTCATTAGAGATAATATTTGTCATAATCATCAAAAAAGTATAGGGGGTTTAATTTGAAAAAAAAAATAAAATGCTGATAATTTAAGGTTTTTTAACTCCAAAAATTATCTATACATATAAAAGCGAAAGGGCACTCATTCATTCTTGGATCCTTGACTCATCAAGATAAAATTTATAATATATAAGTTTTTTTTGCGAGACGGGAAAATAACAAGAACAGCCAAAATTGTTTAATCCACGCGGGCGAAAAGCTAGTAAACTATATAAAATATACAGAAAACCCTGGACATAGGTCAATACTAATATTATTCATCTTTGATATTTTAGGATATACAACCAAGTACCAGTTATAAAACAAAATCTGTTAAAGGGCCAGGAGGTTTATGTGCTGAAATGACTATGAAAAAAAAAGGGTTAAGATAATCCAGGATATCCACATACCTAAATAAGTTGCACTGTTTCAAGATACCACCATTATTATCGAGAGTTGAAATCCAAACTGAGCAAACATAATCCACGAAAAGAAAACAATCCTCTTTAAGACTAGCTTTAGTTCCCTTTAGAAGATGACACATTTTGTAATTTGTTATATCAAAAAAAAATATTAAAAGTAAATAGTTTTGTGGGTGTCCCACAACTAACTGCAGCGATTGACAGGCAAGCTTTAAAATTTTAAAGGTTTACTAACGTCGATAGCGACAACTCGGCTAAAATATTTTCAAGTTGCTGACACTTCCGATTATACCAAAAGTAGGTGTCAACTGGCTGATTTTAAATAAAACTTCCTACATATTATTTTATTTTCAGATTCCTACACAAGATTTTAGGCAAATTTCATTATCATGTGCTATACCTAAATCTAAGCGTTTTTGACATATTTAAGTTTTTACATCAAAACTGATGTTTACATGCCTTAATTTAAGGAGATTTTACAGTATTTTAATAACTTATTACAAAGGGTGTTCAAGAAATAAGATTAAAAATGAAATTTAAAAATTGCCAAAAATCTTTGTTCTTAAGAGAAACCCCCAAATTTTATAATTTTATCTATATTTTATCTTATATTTGCAAGTTTGTGTAAGGTTGTCCATTACGAAAATTTTTGGATTCAATATATTGCCACTTTAATATTTTTTATGGCGATTCCATAATACTCGGAGCTAACTATAATGGCATTAAAAAACAATCCCTATATAAATGTCACCGTCATAACCTAACTAAGAGTAAAATATTCTAACCAAATAGGAGTATAACTAAACATTAAATCAGCAATCGCCATATAAAAATATTAAACTAGTAATTTATCAAAAACTAAACATTTTCGGAATAGGCATCCTTGTACAAACTTGCCCTTATTTTAATGCTAAATAAGAAAGGATTAAAAATTGGGGCTTTATAAAAAAAATGTCTTCTAGCTATTTTTTAATTTTATTTTCAATCTTGTTTTTTAAATACAAATAATAAGTTATTAAAATATTTTTAAAAAATTATTAAAGTAGGTTCTTTTTAACAACAAATCAAACTCAGATTAAATAACGGCTCTCTCATACCAAAAATTTGTGTACAAATCTTAAATATGTCAAAAACGTTTAGATTTAGGCAGAGGACATGATGCATGAAACCTGCCTAACATCTTGTGTAGAATCTTAAAATGAAATAATATACAAGGTGTTCGGCACATGAGTAGACATACATAAATGTGATATAGGTGGGGCCGTCTGCTATGTGGTCCACTCAGATATTTTGACCTTGCCCTAAGAATTTTTTGTTAGCATTTTTTTAATTTTCCATTTTCAGACTTTGAACTAAAATAACTTTTTGAAAAATCATGAAACTGACAAAATTTTTATTTTATTTTAATCTAGACTAATACTTAAATCATACAAATTCAATGATTGGGGCCCATGACAGCCACAAAGGAAAATACGGGTCCTCAAACCACAAAAAGAGGTATTCGAAAAAAATGCCCACCTTGATAAAGTTGACAAATAACTCTTGCTGTTTTTAAGCAAATTGTGGTTATTCCATATTGTTTGAAAGGGCATGAATTGAAGATGTTTTTGACTAATTAGAAATACTTGATCATTTCTAGTTTTCTTTTTTAATGCAATTTAAAGTTGGCTCTTAGATTTATTGTTTTTTCTTTGTGTATTAAATTTTTATGATTCTAGTAGTAGTTTAAATTAAAATAAAATAAAAATATTGGCAGTTTCATGATTTTTCAAAAAGTCATTTCAGGTAGAAATTGGAAAATTTAAAATTTTGGAAAAAAAATTAAAATAAAAAAAATTAGGGCCCAGGTTAAAATATCTGGGTGGACCACATAGCAGATTTACGTATGTCTACTCATGTGCCGAACACCCTGTATGGGGTGTTTTATTTAAATTAAGCAGGTTGACACCTACTTTTGGTATAACTGCCACCAACCTGAAAATATTTTAGCCGACTTGCCCCATCGACGTTAGTAAATCTTCAAAATTTCCAAAACCCACTTTTCAAGAAATTGCCGCATTTGGTCGATCGTGGGACACCCTGTATATATGTAAAATAAATTGAAAACATTTTTGTATGTGTTTTGTAAATTAAAAACTGAATTTATCATATTTTATTATTTATTTGTATATTAATCTAATTACCCAAAATATGTTAAAAATGCAAAAGTTAAATGTCATTACAGACTTAAATATCGAAAAAACTGAGTTATATGGAATTATGTAAAACTACACTTTAAACAGAATTTGCCTTATTAACTGAATAATCCGAATTTTTGATATTTTTGGACTAAGAAATTTTCTTCGTGTAATGAACATTAATTGCACAATTCTGAACTTATAATAATAGCTGATGCCATTTTACTAAAAACCGTTAACAAATAAAGTCAATTATAGTTTATAAAAGTTGTGTAGAAACGCTCAAGCATATACCTACTAGAGGCAGCCTTGACGTTCCGCACTGCGATAGAGGAAGAAAAATCACACTATAACCTTTCTCTCTCGCTTCAACCTGATGATTAGCTGATGAGGAGGTTCCAACCAATAACCTTGGAACGAGAGAGAAAAAGGTGATACTGCGATTCTTCTTCCTCTCTCGCACGTTTGTGCGCACTGCAAAGGGAATACTATTTAAGGGTGCTATAGGTATACACTCGAAGGTCGAAACAATATGTCTAACCGTTAAGCAATAAGTTTGCGCCCTAATTGTAAGTGAAGATAATAAATGATAGAAATACACTGAGTAAGTATGGGTTTTACCCATGGTTTTTTCTTTTAGTGCTTGGGCCAGCGCTCAGTCGAACGTAGCTATGTCAATGAAATTGTATGATCAACTTAACTGCAAAGCTAATAGACTGCTACTCGCGTATGGCATATATTGCTATATATATATAGCTAAACTTGACCGATGTCAGCGCTGACCGTCGGCCAAGCATTAAATTTACAAGTTCCCATAATTTTTTTCCTACGATCCTCCCCTACGGAGATACAGGTACCTAACGGACGCCGCTGGAAATCGTTTTTTTTTAATAACAATATCGGTAAAGAATATCTAGAGAAATATCTAGATTTAATTTTTCTAGGTGAAAACCGTAAGTCGGACTAAAAAAAGTTAAGAGATTAAATCTGCTTATATATTTTTTAGTCCGACGCACAGTTTTCACCTAGAAAAATTAAATATAGATATTTCTATGCATGGTGATATTCTTTACCGATATTGTTATGATCATGCAGAGAAACGCTTTTATTTTTTTAAGCGAAAACCTTGCAACACCCTGTATAACCAGTAAAAACATACTGACCCTGCTATGGGTGCTGATTGGGCAGATGGGTACCTAACCCTCCCTGCCGACCATCAGGCACGTAAAGCGAGAGAGGTGTTATACTGCTAATCTTGTTTCTTTTTCGCACACTTGTTCGCACGGGCGACCAGCAAGTCTGCCTTTAAAAGGTATTTGTTTAAAAGTGTTAAATAACAAATAATGACGCAAATTAAATTAAGCGACAAATCTTAGTAGTACGGGCCTGTCTACCGACCCCTACGTTTTATTTAACTGTGCCATCTATTTAAAAATACCTGAAGTTCTGGAAAGTTGTTTTCGGGCAGATTCCTTATAAGTCGCTATGTTTTACTCTCACCTAGTAACACGCAGTCTTCTGTCCTTCTTTGAAGTGTACGTTATTTGAATTAAGCTATCCTTTAATCCGCTCCGTTCTAAATACATCGAATATGGGATAAACAATTAAAATTTACAATAAAAAGAGCCACATATATGAAAAAAGGCATAATAAAACATATTATTTTTGTTACTTGGTTACTACTAAATGTCTATAAATCACAGTAAAGAGTTATAATGCGAAATAAATGTCTTATACCGAAAATATTTAATATTAACTACCGAAAAATCCAACTCAATTCATAAGTGATTTTCAACCTTGTTTTTAAAGCATTAAAACTTTTTTTTTTTTAATTTTATGTCTTTACGTGAAATATAAGGTGATCCTTTATTTATTTTGCCAAGTTTTGGAGTCGTGTGGTCTAAAAGACAGTAATGTTCTTATGGAGATTTTAACATGGCGAAACGGCCACCTTAATTAGTTATTTTTATATTTATTTTGGCCAGCTTTTCTTAGTTTTGTTAATTTGTTTGTTTTCTGTTCCGCCTTTTTCCTCCAAATTATGTTTAAGAAAATAAATAAATAAAATTAAAAAAAATGTATTTTTAGTCTTTATGTAATTTGTAATTTATTATAAAATAGCGACCTCTAAAATTTATTAAGTTTAAATTTGATAACAACTTTTATCACATTTATTAGCTTCTACTATTGAATAAACCAAAAATAATAACCCCAATAAAATATAAACTCCAATAATAAATATTTTTGAGTTAAACAGCGACGTAAGTTGCTGTTAAACGCAACGACCGGTGACTTAAAAATCGCCGTTAAGCTCATCTCTAATATGCATGAAAAGTGTGAGCGCAAGCCACGAACGCTATCAAAGATAAGACTACTACGTAAAGATGGTTCATTTAAATGGGGCGCTCTGAATCAGTTCGGAGATATCAATGCTTCCGTAAATGCGAATAAAATTAAGTCGGTAACCCCTGCCCCAGCGAAATGAGGTACGAAACTATGTACGACGTTGGCAATGTCTGTCGCTTGTACCTTATTCGGAATACGAAGTAGCAAAAGCGGGCGGCTAAACGGGTTGTGTATTTTCTAGTCGCGTTTCATCACGCCAATAGTAAAGGCCTGCCGGCAACACTGTTTAACTTTCGTTCAAGGATTGAAATGCATAGCGCGAAAATCTCTCGATGGACATCGGCTCGCGTTAGCCAAAGTCCATTAGGGGTATTAAAAATATAGCATTTAATGGTTTATCTTATCCATAGTAGTATTATCTTTGCCGCTATCTAACTCAGCGGTCTTACTCGCATTCATCCTTTCCCGAATTTATTAATTGAGATATGGAGATTTCAGCATACTTAAAAATTCCTTATCTTTACGTTTGTGGCGCCCCTTTGGTTACGGCGCCTCTGGGCTGTAGCCCAAACAGCCCATAGGATTAGTACGGCCATGAAAGTAATTAACAAATATTTGCAGAATTAATGATGTTTTAAAATTTTTTTGTAATATTAAGGTCTTTTTCAATATATTTTTCTTGCCGGATCAATTGCAACTATTTATAAAATCAAAAAATTTATTTATTTTTTTTGTTACAAACATTTTATGACAAAATCTAATTCTGATCGTCGGTCAAGCACTAAATCCAGCTTAATAATAATAATCTTTTATGAACCGGCATTAGCTTATTAAAAAAAAACTTATATGTTCTAAGTTGTTTACAAAAATGTTTTATTATTTTCTTTCCTAAAGAAAGTTTTTAAAGTTTAAGAAGAAAAATATGTATACTTTTATTTTACATTTAATTTACTTACGAACAAACTACTTTCTCAAGCGCTTTAGAAGAAATGTTATTATAAACTTTAAACTACCTTGTTAAAATCAATGTATAAATAGTTTAATACACTTCAGAAAACTTATAAGTTTATTTAATTGAAAATAAGTTATTTATTTATTTTTGAATTTAGAAAATAGTATCGTAGTTGAATTTCTTAAATATTATTTTTTGAGCGTAAATTAATGTCAAAATAAACACTAAAGGCGTATTTTAAATATCATATTAAAAACCCTTAAACTCAAAAAATATGTTCCACATTGTTGTGGCGAATTCATGTATTAAAAAGTTGTTGTTAGGTACTTGCCAAAAATTCCTATCCGTATACAAAGAGAGCACTTCAGTCTTGGCTCCGAGGTATAGAAACGGGGTGTGCTTAGCCCTATTGATACCTATGAACTGGCAGATCGCCTAAAACAAAATAGGAAAAAAAATAATAAAAAACTCAAGAAATTTAAAACAGTTTTCTACTTTTCGGTGTCAAATCCACCACCGTTTTTAAGATGAAATTATTCTATTAATAATTAACCTGAAAATTTAATAATACTTAGAAATTATATTAGCATAATTTAGATATAAAAATTTAAGAAATGCTGAGATTTTATGACATAATGTCATAAGTAGCACATTATTTTGTTATGGCTGGTAAATTTATTATTTATATATATATATATATATATATATATATATATATATATATATATATATATAATATATATATATATATATATATATATATATATATATATTATATATATATATATATATATATATATATATATATATATATATATATATATATATATATATATATATATATATATATATATATATATATATATATATATATATATATATATATATATATATATATATATATATATATATATATATATATATATATATATATATATATATATATATATATATATATATATATATATATATATATATATATATATATATATATATATATATATATATATATATATATATATATATATATATGTGTATATATATACAGGGTGTTTCTGAATATGTGGGCAATCTTTTGAAATCTACTAGAAAACCTAAAAATATTATGACAAGTTCCTATAAACTTTTTTTCTATGAGCCTCCCCTACGTAGATATAGGTACATAACGGACGCCCCTGAAAATCGTTTTTGTTTAAATAACTTTTTAAATACTAGGCGAATTTAATATTTTTTTAATATGATGGTTACTAGATAAGTCTTCTTAAAATGAACCCATTAAATCATATTTGGCTTATTTAGTTTGCCAGGGACGGACTAGCTCTGACACAATAATAGCAATTTTTTTAACACATTGTATGATAAAGGCTCAACAATATTATTTTTGGATAGCTTTAACCTTAAACTAAAAAAAAGGTACTCTTGATTCACATCGATAAAATCAATTGTTTACGAGAAATAAAATATCATGGTTGGTAATTTTTTAAAATTATACAGGGTGTTTTCTAATTGTACGTTAATATTAAGGAAATCAATTTTTGGGTCCATTTTAAGAAGAAAACTTCTTATAAACGTATGTCCTAAACATCTCTTCAACTTCTGAGATACAGGGTGGTAAAATTTTCAAAAATAAATTATTTATTATTAAAATTTGTAATACCACTTTAGATATTTTAATGATATTTGGCATACTTGTACTATGTATCCAGAACCATTTTTTAGTGTGCCACATTTTTTTTTCATTTGCCAAAATAGGCAAGTCAAATTCTGTACGAACGCCACTGGTGGAAATAAAAAAAAATGTGGTACACTAAAAAAGGCTTCTTGATACATAGTACTTTTATGCCCAATTTCATTAAAATATCTAAAGTGGTATTACAGGTTTTAATAATAAATTACCTATTTTTGAAAATTTCACCGCCTTATCTCAAAGTTAAGACGTTTAGGACATACGTTCATATGAAGTTTTCTTCTTAAAATGATTTCTATTAACGCAAATTAGAAAACACTTTTGTATAATGTAAAAAATTACCAACCATTTTTGTAAAATTTTTCGTAAACGTTGATTTATCGATAATACTAAATTACCTTTTTTAGTTTAAGTAAAAAGCTATCTAAAAATAATATTGTTAAGCTTTATCATACAGGTTGATAAAAATTGCTAGTTCTTCCTGGCAACTAAATAAGCCAAATATGATTTAATGGGTTATTTTAAGAAGACAAACAAAAACGATGTATATATATATATATATATATATATATATATATATATATATATATATATATATATATATATATATATATATATATATATTTTTTAAATTTTTTTGTAAATTATTAAATTTATTTATTTAAATTTTTATTAATATTTTTTTAAATTTTATTCAATTTTTTTAATATTTTATTATTTATTTTAATTATTAATTTAATATTTTAATAATTAAATACATTATTATTTATTCAAAACCAGTAGCCAAGGCCGAGCAGTGGGGGGGTCAGGGGGTCAGAACCCCCCCCGAAATTTTCACAAAAGAAAAAACTATAAATACAAAGAAGTAATACAACAGATTTCTTAATATTATAATATTAAGAAATCTGTGCTACTACTATAGTGAATAATTTTGTTAATGCTAGGTCTTGAGGCGGAAAACAAATCATTGAGTACAAACGCGTGCGGGCAGCGATGTTCAGTTTTAATTTGAGAGTATCGTAGGTTGCAGCGTTAAGGATCGAGGTTTCAAACTTAGTTGCAGTATCTTTTAATATTATACAGGGTAACCCAACGAAAAGCTTGCATCCCTATTTGTGACTCTCCTGGTATATTTTGAAAAAAACGCTCGGACACGTCAATTTTGATTTTTAGGGGGACGTCTCTTCATCTATAGCCGTACAATACAAGGGTGGTTCAAAAAGAAGATATTGCGTTGTACTTTAGATTCTCCAAAAAGGTTATAACTTTTGTTAATAAAGTTTATACCTATCTTCAATCGTTGTAAAGCTATTAACGATTATAATAAAATTCCAGAAATAGTGATAATAAGGAAATATATCGTAAAAATAATAATCAATAAGTTTCCATAGTAACAAGACTTTAAAATTAAAAACAACCCTCCTAGAATTAAAAAAAAAACAAAAAGCAACCTACAGTCATACGCAAATTAAAGGTAAAGTAAAAATTAATTTTCTATAAAGTAGGTGGTAATAAATGCTAAAAGTGTTGTCCATTTACCTCCATGGAACAATAAAGATTTTGTTCATATCTATTTATCACATTTTCAAGCATGTATTAAATTATTTGTCTACGTTCAGCCGTAATCCGCTCCCGAAGATCTTAAATAGAATCTAGCTTCGTACTAAAATCTTAGTTTTCAAATACCCCCAAGGAAAGTAATCTAAAGAAATTAAGTCCGGAGATCTCGGCGATCACTCAATGGGGCCTCGTCTGCCGATCCATTGATTCGGGAAATGCGTGTCCAAAAACTATCGTACTGAAGCCACGTAGTACGATGGTGCACCATCTTGTTGGAAATGAATATCATTTTCATTAGAATTAACGGTATTTTCTATTATTTCGGTAATTCGTGGCTTTATTGTATTTTCTAACATGTCCAAGTACGTCTTGCCCGTCAAGTTTCTAGGAATAAAGAAAGGTCCTACAATATGATTAACGAAAATTCCGGCCCACACATTTATTTTTTTAGGAGATTACGGTTGTACCTCTCGAAACAGATGTGGATTTGAGTCACTCCAATATTGACAATTATTTCTATTTACAGCACAATGTAAATCGACCGTACACTCATCCGAGAAACAAATATTAAATAACATATTTGCAGTGTTGATTAAAAGTTGGGACACAATCGTCTTCATTAAGCTTATGGACAAGTTTTATCTTATACGGGTGAAATTAATTGTCTTTCAAAATTCTCTGTGCTGTTAAGCGTTTAAATCCTGTAGTAGCCAGTCCACGATTGCCTTGGGTGTTGTCAAGTGCTACGTGTTCCAACACTGATAATTCTGCGACTTCATTTCTAACTAGTCGATTTTTTAATGGCGATTACGCGAATATTAGATAAAGATCCAGTTTCTTCAAATTTTCTCATTAATTAGCCACATACTCATCGTTGATATTTTTGTCTAAATGTAATGCATTAAAAAACCGGGTAGTAGCTCTTTTAATGCCCCCATTTTGATAATAGAGTATTATTATTTTTACCTTTTCTTGAACTGAATAAATTATTGTTTAACATTTATCAGAACTAGATAAGTTTACAATTTGAAACCAAAGACAAAGTTTTCCTATGACATACGATGACACTGATGCTAGATGTTCTTGATGGTATCCATGATTATTATTTTTAGCCGTGCAATCGATTATTATCATTATTGAGTTAAGTTGGTCAAATTTTAATATAAACTTAAATAACTTTACAACGATTAAAGATAGGTATAAACTTTATTAACAAAATTTACTAAAAACGTCATAGAGAATCCAAAATTTGTAAAAAATGGGTTTCAATTTAAAAATCTTAAGTGTAATGCAATATCTTATTTTTGGACCACCCTGTATTGTACGGCTATAGATAAAAAGGCTTCCCCATAGAAATCAAAATTGACGTGTCCGAGCGTTTTTCCCAAAATATACCAGGAGTCACAAATAGGGGTGCGACCTTTTCGTTCGGCCACCCTGTATGTAGTACCCCGAAAAGATCACCCAATATTGAGTCGATACCCCAGACACAAAAGGCTAACCCCCCCCAAAAATTATTCCTGGCTACGGCTTTGCGTAGCTATTATTAACACGTTTTTGTATTACCAGTTACGATACAAAAACAAAAAGCAAAATTTACTTACTAGTTCTTATTAGATTATAAAGTGTTATTTACATAAAAATAAACAAATTTTGCATATTCAGAAAAAAAGGTAAGAAAACTATTTTAATAAACAATAGTGTACCGATTTCATATTAAAATTATAGGTTATAAAACATTGCCCTTTAAAAACCGGGTTCGGTCCATGACGTCAATTTGGGGTCTTCGTTTTTTAATTTGCGCATCTTCCCTGTCAAATTTCACATCATTTGTCACCTGTCAAATGTCAAATTATTTTAGGAATCTTAGGTTAAAGGTATTACTAATGTGGGGCCCCCCCTTACCAAACTTAGGGTGGGGCACTACCCATCTTAAAATTTCCAACTTTTATTTAACCGGCACACCTGTTCAGCCTTTGGATCTCGACGTCATGGGGGCGAATTAAATAAAAGTCCGGGGATTTGCACCCTAGTGTTCTTCGGTTCCACCCTTGAACCATGCAGTGGCTTAAGTTAAAATGTATTGATTAAAACGTGTAGAGTACGGAATTTTAAAGCAAACACTGTGCATAAAAATTAAGGAGCCTGTCAAAAACCAAACATAATGGGTTAGGCGTTAAAAATGGCGCCGTCAAGTCACTTGTCAAAAACTTTTCCCTGTTTTAGACCTGTGTGTAATCCCGATGATGACTGTGTTTAAATAAAGAAACGTTGTTTATGGAACATATACATTTAATTATTAAAAGTATACCACTGCCGAATTATTAGTAACAACATATGGCGTTAGTTAAAACCCCCCGATGATGATTATATATATAAGAAACGTTTAAGATATGTTAAATAAAAATTAGAGGCTGGAACCAGGAAAATAGACCTAATTTTTCCAAGAATATATATGTTAAAAAACCCCCGAGTGCAATGGGGGTTTAAAAAAATCAAACGTTGTTTTTGGGTTCTTATATTGCACGAAAATTGTAAGTTAAAACCGTTGGTTAACACCAACCCCGTTGATGATAAAGATGATGGGTAAAATGGAAAGTTGTTTAAAAGAACAATACTTTAATTTTAAAAGTTGGCCACTGCCAAAACGAACAACATATGGCGTTAGTTAAAAACCCCGATGATGATGATCCCGGTTAAATATGGTTAAAGGTAGAGGTTTCGAACAAAAAAATAGACCTAATTATAGTGTTATTAGTTTATTCCGATGATGAGGATGTTTAAAAAAATAAAAGTTTTTAATAATTTTAGTTAGTGAAATTAATAAAAAAAAATTAAATATTAAAAAATAATTAAAAACCTTTTAATTACCGGGTAATCAGCGGAAAAATCAAATAAAATTAGGCGACTCAAAAAGTTCCTCGGTTAATATATTAAAAAAAAGGTTGCTTCCCCTTAGAAATTTTAAATTAAATAGCAACCCAAATTTGGGTTAAAAATTATACAAAATTGGATTGTTAGAAATTTTTTATATCGAGTTTTAATTTTAACAAATAACGGGAGCAAAATTAAACTTACATTAAAAAATGGTAAATTAAATAAATAACTAAAAAATCTTTTTATTCCAATTCGGGAGAAAAAAAAACGTTTTGTCGTTTAAATTTAATATTACCATAAAAACCCTTTTTTTGGGACCACTATTATATCTTTTTTTTAATATTTCGGGTTGAAATAATTTATTTTTATTCTTTAAATTTAGTATGTTAAAACATACTTATTTGATGTTTAAATTTAATATTATCTTAAACCTTTTTTTGGGAACACTATATATAAAAAAACTTTTTACTTATTAATAGATTTAGATAATTGTTTTTATTCTTTTCAGGATGTTAAAACATACATATTTGATGTTTTTAAAATTTTAAAATAAGATAAAGTTTTTTTGGGAACATTTTGTTAATTTTTTATTTATCAACAGATTTAAATAATTTTTTTTATTCTAACTCAAGATGTTAAAAATAAATGGTCCAAATTTAATATTGGTATAAAGTCCTTTTGTTTTCTACGATAACTTCTTTTTTTTTATCATACGATTGAAATAATTGTTTTTAAATAAATTTAATTTTTTCCACCATCTATCAAATTATAGACTTTCGGTAAAATTTGCTAAGACTTAATTAAAAAATTTATAAATTTCCAACTTAACTTATACAGCGTTTTAACTAAAATTAAAGTACAAACTATAGCTTTAAATTTTTTTTAAAAAAATCATTAGTAGTTTAATTTAAAATATACTTTTTTAATAAATAGTTGAAAATCATTAGTATTAGAATTTTAACGGTAAACTTTTAAAACGGGGGTTAGGAAAAGACAATTTTTTAAAAATTTTTTTAGTAAGTTTATTAATTATTGATTTTATCAGCATTTATGGGGAAAAAGGGCAAACTTTTTTTCTTATATTTTAAAAAAAAAATAAAAAAGTTTAAATTTTTAAAAATTTTTTCCCCAAAAAATCCCCTTAACTCACAGAATATTACGGTATTAATTTTCATAAAAAAAATGCAATGGGAAATTAAAGTTTATTTTGCTTATTTCAAAAAAACGACTTTTTTTCCAAATAACAGTATTTTAAATAACAGCCCTTTTTTTCCAAATAACAGCCCTGTTTTCCAAATAACAGCCTCGTTTTTTTCAAATAACAGCCCTGTAAAAAAACAGCCCTGTTTTTCAAATAACACCCCCCGTTTTTTTTAAATAACAGCACTTTTTTTCCCAAAAAACAGCCCTGTTTTTCAAATAACAGCCCTGTATTTTCAAATAACACCCCCTTTTTTTAAATAACACCCCCCTTTTTTAAAACCCCGTTTTTTTCAAATAACAGCCCTTTTTTTTCCAAAAAAACAGCCCTTTTTTTCCAAAATAACAGCATACGCCAACCGTGCAAAGTAGTACCATTTACAAAACTTATGTTTTTTTTTTTTTAAAGTTTTTTTTTTTTTTTATGTTTTAAACTTATGTTTTTTTTTTTTTTTTATGTTTTTTTTTTAAACTTTTTTTTTTATTTTTTTTTTTTTTTTTTATGTTTTAAACTTATTTTTTTTTTTTTTTATGTTTAAAACTCTTTTTTTTTATGTTTTAAACTTATTTTTTTTTTTTTTTAAACTTATGTTTTTTATGATATTCTCTCCAGACGAGTGGGGGTCCAGCGACGCGAGAAAAGGAGGAAGGAAGACAAGATAACACCTTAAAGAGAGGGAAAGAGACAAACCACGATGACGTCATCCCCCGTGTCCCGTCCCCCGCGAAAAAAAAGGTTACCCACCCAAGGTCACGGGACGTTGATAAGCTTCATTTACATATCTTAAGCGTATCTGATATGAATAAATTATAACCCTTTTTGACTTCAACCAATCACAAGACAGTTGTAAGAACCCAAAGATGACGTCTTTTAAAAAAATCATAAAAAAATGTTTAAAACATAAAAAAAGGGTTTAAAAAATAAAAAAAATGAGTTTTAAACATAAAAAACATAAAAAACATAAGTTTAAAACATAAAAAACATAAAAAAAACATAAAAACATAAGTTTAAAACATAAAAAACATAAAAAAAAATAAAAACATAAGTTTAAAACATAAAAAACATAACTTTAAAACATAAAAACATAAGTTTTGTAAAATTTTCCACTTTGCACGGTTGGCGTATGCTGTTATTTGGAAAAAAAGGGCTGTTATTTGGAAAAACAGGGCTGTTATTTGAAAATACAGGGCTGTTATTTAAAAAAAAGGGGGTGTTATTTAAAAAAAGGGGTGTTTTTTTAAAAAAACAGGGCTGTTATTTGAAAAACAGGGCTGTTATTTGGAAAAAAAAGGGTTATTTAAAAAAAAAGGGTGTTATTTGAAAAACAGGGCTGTTATTTAAAAAACAGGGTTTTTTAAAAAAAAAGGGGGGTGTTTTTTGGGGAAAAAGGGTTTTTTTTTTGGAAAAAAGGGCTGTTATTTAAAATACTGTTTTTTGGGAAAAAAGTGCTGTTTTTTTTAAAAAAACGAATAAACTTTAATTTCCCATTCATTTTTTTTTATGAAAATTAATACTCGTAATATTTTTTAGTTGAAAGCAAAATTTATTAGAGAAAAAAAAATTTTTATGATTGCATCTTGTTTTTTTATTTTCCAAAATATACAGTTAAACAAAGCCCTTCTGACCTTATACCTATAAATGCTGATGGCTAAGTCAAAAATTTTAATAAACTTCCCAAATGATTGTTTCAAACAATTAGTGAAACATCTTTTCCCCTAACTCCTGTATTACATGTTTCCCGTTAAAATTTAATTAATGATTTGTCTAACTATTTATTGAAACGGGATACTTCCTTAAATTAAACATAAAAATTTACTTAAAAGAATATTTAAAGCTATAGTTTGTACTTTAATTTTAGTTAAAACGCTGTATAAGTTAAGTTGTTAAATTGTATAAATGTTTTTTTAATTAATCTTAGCTATTTTGACCAAACTATAATTTGATAGATGGTGGAGAAAAAAATTGAATTTTTTTTAAAAAAGAATTATTTCAATCGTATGATAAAAAAAAAAGTTATACGTAGTGATGACAAAAGGACTTTATACCAATATTAAATTTGGACCATGTATGTTTTAACATCTTGAGTTAGAATAAAAAAAAAATTTTTTAAATCTGTTGAAAAAAAAAAAAAAGTTATACATATGTTGCCAAAAAAGGCTTTATGCTTATATTAAATTTAAACATCAAATATGTATGTTTTAACATCCTGAATTAGAATAAAAAAAAATTTTCTAAATTTTAATAAGTAAAAAGTTATATATATAGTGTTGCCAAAAAAGGTTTAAGATAATATTAAATTTAAACATCAAATAAGTATTTTTAACATAATTTTAAATTTGAATAAAAAAAAAATTTTTTCAATCGAATATTAAATAAAAAAAATAATAGTTGGGGAAAAAAAGGGGTTTATGGGGTTATTTAAAATTTAAAGACAAATACGTATGTTTTAACATCCTGAATTGGAATAAAAATTTTTTTTTGTATTTGCCTCATAATTTTACACTTTTAAATGTATTAGTTGCTAATTTTTAGTTTTCCGTTATTTGTTAGACTTAAAACTCAGATATAAAATATTTCTATCAATCCGATTTGAAAAAATTTTTTAAATGGGGTTTTATTATGGGTTAAAAAAAATATTTAATTTAAAAAAATTTTAGGGGAAACCATTTTTTTAAATATTAACCGAGCGCTATGAGCTTGTTTGAGTCATTTTAAATTTTTTTATTTTATAATTTGATTACCCGGTAACTTGAATGCGTTTTAATTATTATTTTAGATATGTTAGCCGCTATTTTTTTTATGTATATTTAAATAAGTACTTATTAAACAACGTTTTACTTATTTAAACATCCTCATCATCGGTGTTTTAACTAACACTATATATTACTACGGTATAATTAGGTCTATTTTTCCTGGGGTTGATTTACTTTTTTTTTAAAATATGCTTCAACGTTTCTATATTTTAACCAGTATCATCATCAAAGGGGGGTTTTTAATAACGCCAAAGTTGTTACGTAATAATTCGGCAGTGGCCATACTTTTAATAATTAAATGTATATGTTCTATAAACAACGTTTCGATTTTACCCATCATCTTTATCATCAACGGGGTTCCGGTGTTAACCGAACGGTATAACTTACAATTTTCGTGCAATATAAGACCTTAGCCCAAGTAAACAACGTTTCGATTTTAACCGCCATTGTCATCATCGGGGGTTTTTAAATAACACTATATATTGCTACGGTATAATTAGGTCTATTTTCCTGGTTCGAGCCTCTAATTTTTATTTAACATATGCTTAAACGTTTCTATATATATATTCTCATCGGGGTTTTAAAACGCCATATTTTTTACGTAATAATTCGGCAGTGGCTATACTTTTAAAATTAAATTAAGTTCTAAAAAACGTTTCTATATATTTAAACACAGTCATCATCGGGTATTAACAGGTCTAAAGAGCAGGGCCCCCAGTTTTTGAAAAATGACATTTTACAGGCGCCTTTTTTTAACCCCTAACCAAAAGTATGGGGTTTTTTGACAGGCTCCGTTATTTTAACATATGCACAGTGCTAGCCTAAGATTCCTAACGTACTCTACACGTTTTAATCAATACTTTTTCCAGCCATTTGGCTGCATGGTCTGGGCGTTGGAACCAGAAGCAAGGCACTGGTGGTTCAAATCCCCGGTTTTTTTATTTAATTCGCCCGATGACGTCGAGATCCAAGATGGCTGCCAACAGCTGATGATGACGTTTGACAGGTAACATAAATATATAGTTAGGTTAAGATTCCTACAGATGGTGTAGTGCCCACGCTCCCCCGGGCCAAGCGTGGGGGCCCCAATGTGACGTAATACCTTTAACCTAAGATTCCTAAATATTTGACATTTGACATGTGCCCGGGTGACGGTGACTGGTGACATTTGACGGTTTTCGCATGCGCAATACCTTAAAATATAGCTAGCCCAAGATTCCTAAATAATGACGTCATGGACCGGAAGTCGGCCGGTCTGTTTAAAGTAAGGCAATGTCTACTGTTATAGGAAATAATGATGCTATTATATTGTAAAACCAAGAATTTATTAGTAACAGGTAAATGGTTAAGATGCCTCACTTCCAATTCGGTAACCCGGGTTTAAATATTGAGTGGGCCAATCTTTTGTTTTTTATTTTTACTTAAGTTATAAATTTTATATTGTATAAAGTAATCAAAAGTCAAAAGTACCTTCGATAAAACCAAAAGTTATTTATTTTTAGTAAATAGTAAAAAAGTTTTCAAAATATAAGCCATTTTTTAGTAAAATATAAAAGGTGGTGGATATGTATAAAAAATCAAATTGTTAATAGCCACTTATCTAATTAAAAAAAGAAAAAATATACTTTTGGCTTAACCCGTATGCTCAAAAATATTATTTGTGGTTATTTTATAAAACAGATTATAAATTATTACTTGTGAAAAAAAAACTGAGCATAAAAATCCAAGAAATGGATAAAGCAAGTTTAAGTATTTTAAGTAAAATTAGCCAGGAATGCAAATTAACTCTCTATGTTTAAATGAAGTAAGCCAGTAAAGTAAGTAAATAGTGTACCTTGTATGCCCTTATGTTTTCTTGTTTAATTAACTGAAATAATCTTAATCAAAAACTCTTTCCTAGAGTGTATTTTTACTTTTTTATCTAGCGTACTGGTCCAAAAAATTAGATATACGGTATTTCCTAATGAGGCTTGTTTTTGGGTCCATTATATAAAAAAAAAATATTTATATTAATATATGTCCTAAAGGTCCTAAATTCTTAAACGCCCGCGTTTAGAATTTTTTTTTGTTTTAATGATAACTTCGGTATGACCCAAGATATTTTTGTCAATAAGGAGTACGCATCTTCTATGCATTAATAGGTATTTTCTGCCAGGGCTGCCGCCAGAAAAAAAAATAGAGGGTGTCAAAAAGTTTAGGCAAAAATGTATATACTCTGCATTAAATAATTTTAACGGGAAAAATGGTACGCCACCGCTTTGTCTTTATGTAAAAATTATTTTTAAAACACTTATTATTTTTCAAGCAAATACGGCCTTTTGATCTTTATTCGTTTAACGTACGACTTTTGCATAAAAATAAAATTCATTGATGTAGGTGGTAGAGGAGCTTTCCTCGCCTCGGTTCCACCCTGCTTGCCATTTAAAGGACTCGTGAAGTCTTGGGGTCTTATAGGTCATATAGTACGTTTCGAGTTCTGGGCGGTAAGTCAGTTTTCCTTCTTCCTCTTCCTTCTTTCTCTTTTAGTTTTTCTTCTTTCTCTTCTTTCTTTTATTTTTTCTTACTCTTTTTTTTTCTACTATAGTAAAATTTGGAAATAATGATGATGGCACATCCAAACGTAAAGTTATCCGGAGGTAAAATACCCCTCCATTCGGTTCTCCGGGTGAGGGGTACATTTGGGGGGCCACCACCGAAAAGTCTGAAATCGTTTACAAAAATATGTGGGCTTAACTCCAACCTAAACTCTGTTCACCATTATCTTCAATCCTCCAAACCCCACCTACTATTTCTTATGGAAACCCAAATAAGACCCAAAACAGCAACCAACCACCTCCTTTTCCCAGGTTATGAACTAATTTCATCTTTTCGACCCCATGGCGGCGTTTGTGCTTACGTTTGCAACGATCTGGCTTGTGCTAGGGTGTCTAACCTGGAATCGGGTAGGCCTGATATTCTTTGGCTCAAACTCACTTTCAGATCTTCTACCAAATTCATCTGCTGTATATATTTCCTTTCAATAAAGATCGAAAATATTATTTCCCAGTTTCCATTGGCCGAAGTAATCGTTCTCGGGAATTTTAATGTTCATAATAAGGATTAGCTAGGCTCTACAAAAACTGATACACAAGGCAGAGCAGCAGAAAATTTAGCAATTAGCAACTCGCTTACCAATCTAATTATGAAAACTATCTACATTCCTAGGGTTCCCACCCATAATTCTAACGCCCTAGATCTCTTTCTTACTTCCTCCCCCGAACTCTATAAGGCATCAGTAACTGCTCCCCTTGGTCGCTCTGACCATGGTTTGGTCACCGTATCATACTCCACACATTTTGAGGCCACTGAACGCATGCCGCCACGAACCGTCTGGCACTACAACTCGGCCGACTGGGATGGTCTGAAAGATTTCTTTGCCAGGTACCCTTGGGATCCTACCTGTTTTTCTACTTACGATCCTTCCAAAATATGTAAACAAATTACCGAAACAATTCAACTAGGCATAGAGACCTATATTCCCCACACTAAAAAGAACCCCATAACTGCAAATCACAAACCGTGGTTTTCTAAATGATATGACAAAGCCAGACTTTTAAAAATTCAAGCCCAAAAATTTTTCTTCAAAACCCCAATCCCGAAAATCGACAGGCTAGCATCGAAGCAAGAAATCAGTATAATCAGACCATCTCAGAAGCAAAAGACCGTTTTAACAATCGGATAAAAGATAAAGTTCTCTCTTGCTCGAATGGCAGTAAAGCTTTCTGGTCCTTTGCCAAAAATATAAGTCAAAACTTTTGCACAAATTCTTCTCCACCCCTAATCTCTGAAGATGGAATTGTCTCTACCTCCAACGAAAAAGCCGAACTATTTGCCAAACAATTTGGTGCCAATTCTACGCTTGATCCTCCTATTAATCTCCCTCTTCCAACAGTTGTCCCTGTTTCTCATAAAATGTCCGATATCATTTTTAAAGTCAAACAGATCAAGAGTATTCTTTCTTCTCTTAATACTAAAAAATCGTTTGGGCTGGATGGCATACCAGCAATCGTCCTAAAAAAATGTGCTCCCGAGCTTGCACCCATCCTAACTCGCCCCTTTCGAATCTCTTACGACACGGGCATTTCCCGGAGAGTTGGAAAGCTGCACGTGTGTAACCTGTCCCCAAAAAAGGGTCCAAAACTCTCCCTTCTAACTATAGACCTATATCTCTTCTTTCAGTTGTTTGCAAAGTAATGGAAAAATTCATAAATTCTTAAACCAAAAAGTATCTGGAAAAAAATAAGATCTTGCATGATAGAAAATATGGATTCCGTCACAGTAGATCCATAGCTGATCTTCTTTCCTTTGTCTCACACAACTGGAATAAGTCCCTTCAGTTTCTTGGTGAATCCCAGATCGTTGCTCTTGACATATCCAAAGCTTTCGATCAGGTCTGGCATGATGGGCTTCTTAACAAACTTCCTTCTTACGGTCTTCCACCTAAGCTTTGCTCTTGGCTTTCCAGTTTCCTTTTTAATCGACGTATATCAGTTAGTGTAGATGGTGGATTCTTCTGGCTTCTACCAAATTAATGCTCGGGTGCCCCAGGGCTCAGTGCTGGTACCACGCTGTTTCTTCTACACATTAACGATCTTCTCTTCTCCACAATCAATCCCATTCATAGTTTTGCTGAAGATAGTACCCTCCATTCTAGTATTCAATTTTTTAAGACCCCATGTAATTCTGACTTAGAAAACAAGCGCAGGTCAATGCAGATATCTCTTTCACAAGACCTCGAACTTATCTTGGATTGGGGCGCCAAAAATCTTGTTCAGTTAAATGCCTCGAAAACACAGTCATGTTCGCTGTCGCGAAAAAAGTCTGCCAAAGCTCATCCCTTACATATGAGCGGCCAAGTTCTGCACAACAAAGAGTCGTTTAATCTTATCGGCGTTACTTTTGAGAATAACCTCAACTAGCACAAACATATTACATCCATAGCCTCAGCAGCTTCAAAAAAGCTTGGATTCCTCTTCCGAGCCAGGCAATATTTCTCTTCTTCCAATCTGTACACTCTGTACGTATCCCAAATCAGACCCTCCTTAGAATATTGTTCTCATGTCTGGGGAATGTCGTCCCCTACAACACTTAGCATTCTGGACGCCATTCAAAGAAGAGCAGTTCGTCTTATTAATGATCCAACGCTCACAGAAAGGCTTCCTCTTTTTGCCCACCGTCGAGCTGTAGGGGATCTGTCGCTCTTCTATAGGTATTTTTACGGCTTCTGCTCAGAGAAATTGGCCAGTATAATTCCTTCTCTGGCGGCTCCCAACAGAGCAACACGTAGTGCAACTTTTATGCATCCTTTTACAGCTCAGTTAGAGAAGCCCCGAACTTCCCGCTTTCTTCGTTCCTTCATCCCTAGAGTGTCAAGACTGTGGAACCTTCTCCCCGTCGAAGTTTTTCCTTCTCCTCCCAATCTCCAAATATTTAAGTCCCTTGTGAACAAACTCCCTCTCACCACACTTAAGGCACCCACAGTACGTTAGTACTTAGGCATCAGCCTTCGTGGACTGTCCCATGATAAAAAAAATCATTTGGGGATCAGGGATTAAAAAGCTATCTAGTAGCTAAAAGCAGATTTTCTTTCGTAAACCTAAACCGTCTTATAAATTGTCCAATAGTTTGTCACGTATTAAAATCATAAAAATTAACTTTTTTAAACCTGGCTCATTTTACGAATTCTGAGTTAGATATGCTTTATAAGTATAAATTTGCTGATAATTCTGCACTGGAAGCCAGGTGGTTGTCTGAAGTCAGTCAGTAACTTTTATATGGGCCCGCAAAGGCTATTTATTAGTTGCGCGGTTTAAAAGGTTAATGATATGGATGAAAAAGTGCGTCTGTGCGCTCTGGTGCTAGACATCATTTTTCAATTTTAGGGTACTTGATTGTGCGCAGAATGGACTACCGAATGGGTTTTGTTTACTTATTCATTGTCACCAAGTTTCGTATTTTGACAATTTGGTAACATCCTATTTTTGGTTATTCATGATTTCATTAATTACATATTAAACATTAGCATAAAATAAAGAGAAACCCAATTTGTAACTGAATACTTAGTACCTGCCCTTGCTGACTTGTTATTTTCATAAAACTAACGCAAATTTTTGTAGTTGAGCTGCGTGGAAAAACGCATGTTTTATCCCCGACGTCCAAAGATAAAATACCGTAGACCTGACTTTTTTTTGTTACTTTATTTTTTTTCCTAAATATAACTTGAAAGTGATAAACTTAAAATGACCTTGACCCTAAAGTGATGGGATCAAATGGACCCCGGATGCGTAATTTTCTATGCCAACCTTATTAAGCTTGTGCTTATTACGAAGTGCGTCGATCTGCATGTCAAACTTCACCCAACCCGATTCAGCGCACAATGCTGAATAAAGATGGGATCTGTAAGACCATATTATGAGTGATATTATTGTAGATTAAACAAGTATGAGACGTATAAAATAAATCATATGTTTTATAATAAAAAGAAAATACAAATGATAAATTTATTTGAGTAACAAAATAATCAAACAAATAGCTGTGATATCATTTTTAATGCCCACCTTCATGTGATTTTGCATTAGGTCGATTTACGAGAATACTAGCTATTAAATTTTGTTAATTTTTTCTACTTCTTTTAAATTTTTAAATTTGATGGGCGTCCTGTTGCTACTCTTTTGATCCCCTTGTCACACCAGGTCGGATTTTTCGTCGATAAATAGTTCCTGGTTGAACGCGTATATTTCTATTAAAACTTCTTGTTCCAATTTCCGCATAAAATGAAGCCAAGTGTGCATATGTAGTTTTTTTTTAATCCCTAATTGACTTTTTAATATTATTCAAATGGGACATATCTATATTTTTCCTAGCTATGTCCGCAATATTTTTAAAATTAATCCGCATGCGCTCAACTTCAGTTTCACCACCTACAATCAAATTAGTGACAGTGGAATGTGTCATAAGTTTGCTTCTAAAAAAACTTATAGCGTGGATTTAAAAGTCATGGATTGGAAAAAAACTACCACAACTAACCACACTATCCAGTTTGTAAATGAAGCCTCTAAAAATTTGGATATTCAATTACTGATATCATTGAGTAAACTTACGTCACTAAAATTTGTTCTAACCGCAGTAATGAAATTTTCTAAACCGCATATTTTCGAATGCTTCCCAATTATAAAAGTATTTTCATCAAATGCCAAAAGTTCTTTGACTTCTGATATAGTACAAAAAAAAACGCTTGTCACACAAGTAAAATAAAAAAACATATATAAATAATTTCGATAACACGTGCTAGGCGTTTAATTGTCGTTCTCTTACATCCGTGAAATCAAACTAAATATTCACAAAGCCAACCCAACTTAGCATTGCATGCTGAATTGTGTTGGGAAAGTTTGGCATAGAGATCGGGTCACTTTGGAAATCCTTAAAATGCCAGAGCGCTGAATAAGGTTGGCATAGGGAATTACGCACCCCGGATTCGAATTCAGCGACCCAAAATAGTGAAATATGCTATGGTGGGATCCCGATATTTGACACCTTTTTGTTTTTTGTGTACCGGTGTTATTTTCTGTTTATCTTGTAAAGTAGAATATGCCTTTTAATGCATAGAAGATGCGTACTAGGTTTCACACAAATATTTAGGTTCATAGTGAAGTAATTAAAAAAAAAATCCTAAAACTTTAGTACTTGGTAGTTTAAAAGTTATAAGGTTTTTTCCTAAAATAGACCTAAAGATAATCTTCTCAAATATTAGCATGTTATTAATAGTGTCTCCGTTAAGCAATGCACTAAATTGTTGGAATTGTTGATATTTAAATGTTTCAAATATAGAATGAACTAAATATAATGACAAACATGTATAGAATTATATGTTAGTAAAAAATATAATACTGCAAGAAAGAACTTACTTCAAAAAAGAAACGTTACCTTTTTTCGAGTTACTTTGCAAAATCGATTTTTTATTTTAAGCGATGGTGAAAAACATTTTTTTATTTTTATTAAAGTTGCGGGTAAATTTTAATTCTCTGGACTAATAAACCACTTAATGTATTTTCATCAACGCAGCAGAACGTATAATTCATACCATTTACAAGATTATCAATACCAGCCTTACAATAATAATTTCAACATCACAAAGTTACGTATATTAAATTCAGTTTGTCAAACTAGATTTTCGGTTGGTTTAACCTGTAAACGACAAGGCATCACACTTAAAAGCACGTAATTCACCGCGTAATATAACGTTTTCGTATATGTTATAAATTTATACAGTTTTAGCTTGCAATGTAAACCATTTAAGACCCGTCATGAACGAAAATTTAAGTTATTGAATATGACTAGCTTTAAGAATAAAATTAAAACAGAAAATGACGCTTAAAAATTTAAAATTATAGGTTGGTAAGCATATTATTTTACATAGAAAATCTGTTAGTTTATTATAAAAACAAACTAGTTCACATATAAATATTTGGGTTTTACGCAAGATATATGGATTAATATTAATTATTACAATTTATTTATTTTTCAACGACTGTTTAACAATATGCCTATTATTAACTAATTTTGAATAGATAATAACACTTATTACCTACCCGTAGCTAATGATCCATTACTCACGGGTTATTACTCACGGGTTTGATGACCTCTACATAGTAGCATCAAACGCACATATACACGCCTTTAAGAGTCAATAAGCACTGTCTAACATATCTAAGTTTCAAAAAGTCGACCTTTAATAATGGTCAATATCGAAAAAAATAAGAATTATTAAGAAATTTTATTTTTCTGAAGAAAAAAAAGTTCCTGTTTCACAATCCTGTGACCTTATAAGATAGTGTATAAAAATAATAGTGTGCTTTGCCTGACAGAAAAATTGCTGGTTGACATCTGTTTTTACGGTACTTTGACAACCAATGTTATTTACAACTGACGCCATATTTTGATCTATAGAATATATTAAAAATTTTCGTTCGTTCAATAAATACCTAGAAAATTTCCTGTAAGAATAATGGCTGAAATCAGTGACGATGAAATGGAAACTGGCACTCCACCCGAAATTACAGAAGCAGCGAACACGGCGTGCTATAATTTATTACCAGAAAAATCAAGAAGCAAATACGAAGCTGTTTATAATTTGTTTATGGACTGAAAAAAAAACCAAAACGCCAATTCATTTTCCGAAAATGTCATCTTGGTTTATTTTGAAGAACTTTCCCATAAATATAAGTTTTCTTCCTTATGGACACACTATTCTATGTTGAGAAGCACCCTAGGATTAAAACATGATGTTCAAAAAGAAAAGTATTCGAGCTTTTTGAAAAGAAAGTCGGAGGGATGCCAGGCAAAAAAGCAAAAACATTTACCTCTGAGAAAATCCATAAATTCATCGATGAGGCACCAGATAAAGATCATCTCGTAACTAAGGTAACAATTTAAAAATACAACGCATCTACCCTTCTTTTAATTATGTTTTTTTTTCTGAAATTTAAGGTTGCATTAATTATGGGGATTGCCGGCGCTTGCCGCAGTACTGAGTTGCGTCAAATGAACATCACCGACATAAATTATCTAGGATCAGCGTTTTTAGTGAACATTCCAAACACAAAAACTAAAATATCCAGAAAATTTACTGTCACTGATGTATTTATCAAGGTATGCAAAAAATATTTCAATATTCGACCAAAAAATCTTTCCTGTCCAACTTCATTTTTTCTAAATTATAAACAAGGTAAATGTACGATCCAATCTATTGGAATTAACAAATTTGGATCGATGGGAAAAAAGTTGCTATTTTTTTTAAATCTATCAAATCTAGAACTATATACCGGCCATACGTTAAGAAGGTCGCCCGCCACTCTTCTGGTAGCCGGTGGTGGCAATATCACAGCTTTAAAAAGACATGGTGGGTGGAAGTCCACCTCAGTAGCAGAGGGCTATATAGACCAATCGCCACGAAACAAAATAGACACTGCAAATAAATTTTTTAAAACAGTTAACGTAAATGCGAGTACGTCATCGACTGTGAATATGCATAAAACTACAAATAACGAAAACGTTAATTTAGACATTAATACCACGCCAACTTTAAATTTCACAAATTGTTCCCAGATCACCATAAATATTTTTAAAGAAAACGTTAGTAACTAATAATTTTGTGTAATTTACCATACTGTGTTATAATAAATAAGTTTGAATAAAATAGAATTTTATTATGCAAAGTTTGGCGGATAAATAAAAAATCACCGATAAAGAAAATTTTTAAAATATTCATATCTTAGTATCTCTATCACGAGGTTGGTAATTAAGGTAAAATTGTAAAACAAATTAAAAAGTACTTGGGCAGGTAGATTTCTTCCTTTCTCTCATGAACTTTTAATAGGAAGTTCCGAAAAATTTAATTCAAATGCAGCTATGATAAATCATTGAAAAGGTAATTTAGACAGCTCTGTCACTTACTGTATAAAAGATAAGTCGTAGAAAAAGTATAGTATTCTACTCGCATGTAATAGCTATTACTCACGATGATGGAGTTTGCGTCACGAGCCGAAGGCGAGTGACGTAATTTATCAGAGTTATAACTATAGTTACATGCTCATTGAATAATATACTATAATTGTGTCCCTAAATTTCCTGGTACTTGTAATATACTAAAAAGTTCTGTGTCACTTTTCAAGATAGTTTTTACCAAACATTTATTCTATAGTGAACCTGCGTAAGAACTAGTGGCGCCTCTCTCGTAAGTTTTGTAAGTTCGTACGTGAGGACGAGCTGTTTATAAACATGCATTTCAATATTGACTCACGAATCATGTAATTTTTTAATAATTATTTCTTTGTAATCTTTACAAATTTAATACATGAATATATTACAATAACTTATTAAAACAATGAATAATAAAAAAAAGTTATAATTAGGTGATTATAAGTGAAAAAAACAGCTCTAAAATAAGCCAAGATCTGGTAACACCGGCACCGGTTGTTGTGTTGTGTTGGTCATTGTCATTATACTTACAGTAAAACTAAGTTATATATATATATACAATTTTTTTCGTTTTCATTAAAACCTCATTTAATAGAACGTCAACAAAAGTAGATAAAAGCAGTGAATTGTATAAGATAAGTGTATATGCGTTGACAATAATATATATTTTATCTTTTACCATACAAACTTTCTCACTGCATAAACCGCTTGACATGGCCTCAAGGATTGCCTGATCTTTCCTCGATCAAATATGTGGACATCCTATACTGCAGGTTGGTAAACTTACATCACACTCTTTGACTTGACTTTGTCAGCACTTATATATGACTTAAAGGTAGGGTAAAAGAAAATAATATAAGAGGATCAGTGCCTAGACCTGTCAGTGACTGCATGAGAAATCAAGGGTCTTTAACACAATATTAAACTTAATTCTGTTATGGATAATTTGATTTGACCTGAACACCTGATCATTTCTCAACTGTTGCCTTCTATACATGTAAAAAAATAAACATATTTCATTAAAATAGGTGTTTACCTTGTTTTGTCAATCAGTATTTATTTCCGATGTTTAGGGAAAATGTTTTAATTTGAAGAAAATAATGTTCTATTACTTTAATAGTTCTTGAGACATACTTACAATCATGGGTTATATAAAATATTGTTATTAAATAAAACTATAAATATAACCTTCTTTTATAACATTATTATCTGCTTACATGTTTACCGAATAAACGACATGTATTACATTTTTTACAGTTCACCAACATGGCTATTGTTTTAGTATAGTTTAAAATAAAGTAAAGTAGAATGGAAGCTGTAGTGCGAAGTATCATTTCTTTTTAAGACTGTTTTATATCATGTAAAATGAGAAAAAAACTTTTTTCTCGAACTTAAGTCTGCAATAAATTTGTACTAAAATAAATAAATTTGTCCAGTCAACTACTAGATACATAAGTAATTTTAGTTTTTTAAAAAACTGTTACCTTTATGTTGGAAAAATTTAAAAATAAAAATAAATTATTTGTATATACAACATCAGCATTTTATTAATAAAATATCCCGCAATAAATATTAAGGCATAATTAATTACTTAACAATAGATATTATATTCTCTAGCTTTTTATAGAACAATTTTGTGTTGCCAGCAATCTATATACAGATAATATAATAACTTTTTTATTAATAACTATACATTTAATAGCAGCGTACTCATTTATTTTGTACAGAGAGACTATTAAAAAACATTTAAGGTAAAGGTAATAACAGATAATTTTGGAATCCAGGAAAAAAGTTCTATGTAAATTTCTACAGTATTTATAATTTAAAGTTGTTATTCTATAAGCTTTAATTATATTTTGGTTATGTTTTGGCCTGGATGCAAATAAAAGTATGTATTTTGTCAAGGCATCATCTATTTTTTTTTTTGACTCTTAAGAGACCATTGCATAGGAAGAAAAAAATCCAAAACATTAGAAACATTTTTTTATTAAGTTGAGTTGATTGATTGATTGATTGATAATCTAAATACACAGGTTGAGGTTTTGTCCGCCTCGACACTGCAGCCTACAGGGCTTGTTGTATCTCTTGTGTATTTGTTTCAGTTAAAAAGGTTTGACACCTTAGACAGGTGTAGTAGCCCTTTTACTGTTCTTTTCTGGTCTCCAGCCTCCTGGTGGTTAGTGTCCACCATGAGGTTTTGATTTGTTCTCCAGTATGTAAGTGCAGGGCACTCATATATGATGTGAGAGGCTGACTCTTCCTCTTCGTCACATAGTCTGCAAATGGGTTCTTCTCTATAGATGCCCATAGTGTGCAAATGTTTTCTTAGGGTGCAGTGTCCGGTTATTAATCCTGTCACTATTCTAATCTGATTCCTATTTAGTTTTAGTAGTTCACTTGTCAATGCTTTCGATGGTGACTCCAACATTGATTTAGTGTGATTTTGCCTTGGAATGTGGTTCCAGTATGACTGATGTTGTGTTTGAATCCACCGAGTCATGTAGCCACGAACCGAGGCTTTTGGGATTCCAAAAACAGGTTCAGGACCCACAAACATTGCTGCGGAGCCTCGCCTGGCCAGGGAGTCTGCATTTTCATTGCCCTGTATTCCCCTGTGTCCTGGCACCCAGGAAAGTGTAACTTTGTTGTGGTTAGCCAGGTTTAGGAGGCATTGCAGACAGTTCCAAACCAACCTTGAGTTGACTTGTTGAGATGCCAAAGCTTTTATGGCCGCTTGACTATCAGAGAAGATAGTAATGTCCCTGCCCTTATATCTCCTCCTCAAGTTCTCTCGCAGACAAAGTTCAATGGCATATATTTCCGCCTGAAAAACAGTGGCATATTTCCCCAGGGAAGCATAAGCATTAAACCTAGGGGTCATACCATGTATTCCTGCGCCGGCTCCATTGTCAGTCTTGGATCCATCGGTATACCAAACCAAATTTCGAGACTGACCAGGAGATCGCTCACTACCGCCCCAGGTAAGCTGGGTTTTGTATGGTCTATGTGTATTTATCCGTTTTGGCATTGTATCACTGCTCATCTCAAATATTGAGTTTGTGATACTGCTCGTTATTCTGGCGTGTCCTAGGGCAGGCCCAGAACACCAGTTGCCGTTGCATTTCAGCCTGTATGCCCCAATCCTCGCCTCCGCCTTAATAATTATATCAAGAGGGGGGAGGCTTAGTAGGGTTTCCATGGCTGCAGTTGGAGTGCTTCTAATGGCTCCCGTTATACAGAGACATGCTAGTCGCTGGAGTTTGATAACTCCAGCTCTGCTTTCTCTGTTCTATTTTTGGCCACCAGATAGTTGAACCGTAGGTTATCATGGGTCTTACCACAGCCGTGTACAACCAGTGCACTATGCGTGGCTGAAATCCCCAATTCTTCCCCACAGCTCTTTTGGTAGCCATTAGAGCCATTTTGCCCTTATTAATCACATTCTGCATATGTGGATTCCAGGTTAGCTTAGAGTCCAGAGTTAATCCAAGATACTTTACCTCCTGGACATAGCCGAGTGTGGTACCGAAGAAGTGAGGAGATATTAAATCATCCAGCTTCCTTCGTCTAGTGAAGGGTATTAGCGCAGTTTTGCCAGGATTAACAGTAAGGTTTTCCTTGTTGCACCATCCCTCCACAATTCTCAGTGCCCTTTGCATAAGCTCCGAGGTTGTTTTGTTATGCTTCCCCACGACAAGTATAGTGATGTCATCCGCATACCCCTGGGTATAGAAGCCATTATTATTCAGTTCCACCAGGAGTTCGTCAACAACCATATCCCACAGTAGTGGGGATAGAACCCCTCCCTGTGGGCATCCTTTGACCACTGACACCTCCATTGTTTCGCTGAATAACGTTGCTTGCGCTCGTCTGCCAAGTAACATGTTGTTTATCCACCTACAAATGGTGTCGTTAACATTATGTCTGGCAAGAGCCGCGGCCATTGAGTTGAAGGAGGTTCGATCAAAAGCTCCTCAATGTCAAGAAATGCAGCAAGCGCGATTTCCTTGTTGTTCAGTGCGAGTTCTAATCTGGTCACCAGTTGATGATGAGCAGACTTCGCATGATTTTTCTGATTGATAGGCATGTTGGTTTTTGTGGAGTGGCCTCTCTGTAAGAGAGTTTTCCCTGACATACCTGTCGATCAGTTTTTCCATTGTTTTTATCATAAAAGACGACAATGTAATTGGTCTAAGTCCCTTTGCCTGGGAGCAGTCCTTACCCGGCTTTGGAATGAAGACCATTTTAGTCTGCTTCCATGCATTTGGCAAATAGCTCGTAGCTAGGCTTGCACGGAAGAGTTTGCAAAGCAGTGGAACTAGGGTTTGCTTTCCCTGCTGTAGTAGTGCTGGGATTATCCCATCAGGTCCAGGTGCTTTGTAGGCTTCAAATGATTCAATTGCCCACTCGATTTTTTCGTAGGTTATGACTTCCTTTGCTACTTCCCAGTCGCTTCTTGTGGGCCGAATATTCGGAACATTGACGACTGGGTAGGTCTCATTAAGTTGAGTTTCTCTTGATCCTGGTAGATGTGTTTGGAGCAAAATCTCCAAAGTTTCCCTGCCAGTTTCAGAGTAGGTTCCATCTGGTTTTTTTAGAGTGCCAACAGGATTGACCGGATCTTTTGACAGGATTTTTTGGAGTCTGGCTGCCGTGCTGGTATTTTCAACCTCCTGGCAGTATTTCCTCCATGAATCCAGTTTGGCCTTACGGACCCGTTTATTGTATTCGGTGAGTGCAGATTGATGTTCATCCCACTCACCCGTTTTCTTCGCTCTGTTGAACAGTCTGCGGGTTTTTTTCCTTAGCTCCAGTAGTTCGTTATTCCACCAGGTGGACTTTTTCCTGGCGGTTTGCTTTACTAGAGGACAGTGATTCTGATAAGAGTTTGTAATAGCCTCCAGTAGTTCGCAGGAAGCAAGCTCTATGTCAGTAGTGTTCCTAATGCTGGTTTTGACGTTACTGCAGTTGATGGTCAAGTTTCCTTGTATTTCTCCCAGTCCGTGCTCCTCGGATCACGGTACTCCTCCATTGGCCTCTGAAATGCAGAGATCGCCAGGAAGATGTGCCTGTGATCAGACAGCGACGGTTCCTCAGATACATACCACCGAGTTACCTGGGATCGTATACGCGGAGATGCCAAAGTAACGTCAATTACCTCTTTACGGGCTCTAGTCACAAAAGTAGGTTCATTCCCCCTATTTAATACCTCTAAATTTTCAGAAATAATAAAGTCTAAAAGGTACTCACCTCTCCTGTTGATATCACTGCTTCCCCAAGCAGTGTGGTGTGCGTTGGCATCCATCCCAATAATGAGCTGTAGGTTAGAGCGCCTACAGAATTGCTCCAACTGGCGGAGTTCCTCAGATGGGGGTGGATCGATTGCATCATATGGAAGGTAGGTTGAAGCGAGGACAGCTTCAGTCCATACACCTTCCATGATGTATTTCAGCCTTACCGCCGCCTGGTCCCTAGAACAGAAATCAGTTAGCTTTAAGGCATGTAGTTCCTTCTTAATAAATATGCAGGATCTGACATTTCCAGAGTTGGAGTCATATATTAACTTACCTCCGGCTTCGCCTAAGCCCCCAACTTTTCCTTTAAAAAGCCAAGGTTCTTGTATGAGGGCTATGTCCGCGTCTCCACGAGATAGGAGCCTGCATAGGACAGCCGTGGCTGCCCTGTTATGTTGCAGGTTTGCTTGAAGCACCCGCAGTTCCTGCAGACTCCTGTTTGTGAGCTTTAGTCACTCTGAAGGTGATTGGGTTTAGGCCCAGAAAGGCTTGGTAGCCCCTCTTGCCCAACTCCTTCAGGGCGTGTTCGTCCATAGCAAGTACAAGGGTGATGCCCTGTTTCTCACTACGGCTGCTGATGAGCCTCCAGTCACCTGTGTTGAGATCCTTGTTTTGGATCCCCAGATTCTGGAGGATTTTACCCGGCTCCTTGTCATCAAGGAGTTCCGTGGGTATAAATGTCACAACCTTGGCAGTTTTGACAACGTCCTTAGCGTATCCTACTCTAAGGGTCGCCCCCTCCCAGGGTTGAATTTTTGGAACTTTGTCCATTAGCCAGTCCCTGGCGTGATCGTTTACGCAGGTTACGAAAGTACCCCAGCCTGCGGGTAGCTACCCGCAAACTGTGGCCCTTCCCCGCTGGAGACTTGAAGATCTCCCGAGTCATCGCCATCTGAATCTGTTTGGACTGTTCCGCGGTGAGTTTTCCCTCCGGGAACGAGTCCAACGAGACTGCCATTTTGTGGCCTGTAAGAGCCTGTTTGAAGGTTGCCCCAGTTGTTGTACTGGGTTTTACCTGTACATGCTCAGACCGGCCTATCTTGGTTTGTCTCGCACAGGGTGACGGTGTGCTGATTGCGGAGCACTTCCGATTGCCTTGCCTTGGGTTCGGTTCCCCAGACTCGGCTTTGCTGCCTGAAGGTTTCTCAGCCTCCAGATTGGCTTTGGTTTTCCTATTTGCACTGGGCTTCCTGGGTTTAATAGGTTCACCTCTAGCTTTGGCCGCCTCAATTGCAAGTTTCCGGCGCTGTGCACCAGACATCCTGCACTCGAGGTTGGGCTTCCGCTTTTGCTGGGTTTCTTGAGCTGCAGGGTTAGTGCCTGCAGGTTCAAGTCCAGCGGGATTTACCTCAGGCGTAGGTGAGGCTTGGTCTTTATGACCTTCCTCCACCTGCATCTGAGTAGGATTGTTTTTTATTTTTATTGAATCCATATGATTCCCACGAGTGGTGCGGAAAGGAGGTCCATCCCAGCAGAGCCGCTTACTGGGACAAGGCTATTTACTCCAGAAGGGCGCCAGGTATTCTGGAGGGCTCGTTAAAGACACATCTCCCATGTGCCACGCATCCCTTCGGCACGGATATCCTCACCACCTTGGGATTGGGTTGTAGAAGAAGAGAAGAAGTAGTGGGAAAATGAGTAGCTCCTAGCCTTTGGAAACCCAATGGCGTAGGGGCTTGGAAGAACAAGAGTTGGCCAAGGGAGGCCGATAGAAAAGATTAAAGCTTGTCTCCCAAGACTAGTTTAAGAAAGGAGAGAAGATAGGTACCAGGTATCACTAGATGTGAGCACTGGTGGTGGTCCGCGGCAGCGACCTTTGCAAAGGATTTTGAGAATTTTATCTTCTCTCACCCTACTTATAATCGCCACTAGCCAGATTCCTTGAGAGACCTGGCCGATCCCCAATCCGCCACCCGGGGACGCGCTTGGTAGGTGCCACCCCCAAGTAAAGTTACAAGGGGTTTAAAAAATAATTATTAATTAAAAAATCTTTTGCATTAACCATCAACTATCCAGGTAGATCAAGTATCTTTATCATAGTTAATATCTCTCAGCTGATCATCAAGTGGCGGAACATCTTCCTTGCGATCAATTGCAGTATTATTTAGTACTGCACAGGCCACATTTACGGCTAACGACTTTCCTTATTTCAGCCTGAGACCTATGGAAAGAACTGAAAATCGTCGTTTGACAACTCCATATTGTCGTTCTACTGGATTTCTTGCTTTGTAAATATGTGTAGTTCCTCTCAATTTTTATTTTATTAATAATTTGTATACAATATATGTAACTATTCTTTGAATGATAAAAAAGAAAAATTTCTTTCGTTGCATATATGCATACATCATTATTCAAAGGCTCGTATTTTGTCTCACGTCATTAATGTCAAAAACAAGAGAAATCCACAGCATTATTCAATCAGTTTTTATTTGAAACTGTCTGTCACGAGGATTATTGTAGCACTTTTCTACACTTGTTAAAAACTGACCAAAGGGTGATAGGTTAAAAACTTTTAACTTCAAACTTTTCTTTTTTCTATTCGCGTCCGAATTTTCTTTTTCTCTGGATAGCATCATTGGGGTCAGAGAGTGCTTTTTCTACAAAAAATTGTACGATGCACGCGGGTAGGTTAAATAGTTTCTAAAGGGTGTGTTAATTCATATAAATCACACTCCATGTTCACACCTGATTCATTATATAACTCTTCTTCAGTAGTGTGAGTCCGCAGTAGTGAAGTAAAAAATCAAAATTGACTCAGGAGATA
The DNA here is from genome assembly GCA_019359885.1 of Listronotus oregonensis. Classification (NCBI taxonomy): domain Eukaryota; kingdom Metazoa; phylum Arthropoda; class Insecta; order Coleoptera; family Curculionidae; genus Listronotus; species Listronotus oregonensis. The sequence continues at coordinate 109,475 of JAHBCN010000764.1, read as the reverse complement.
AGTAGGTATCATTCATTTTTATTTTATAGCAAAATATAATAACAAAATCTTACTTAGAATTAAAAAAATATATATAACTGGATCTAGAATCATCGCTTTCTATCTGAAATCATTTAAAAAATACCAAAATAGTAATATTGCAAAATATAGTAACAAAGTATAACTTTGAAAAAGTAGTAGGAAGCAGAAGTTTTTATGTATTGAAATTCCCCTTATTGCCCCACGCACTCTGTCTCGTTTTTGCTAACTTTAATCAATCTGGCGAGATGATATTTTTAAACTCCGATCGTTTCCACAAAGATAATGCCAACGAAATAGCAAGTATAAGATATAATAAATTGTTGTGTATTTTTACATAAATTTTAATATATGATTCAAATATGTCTTTTAATTAAACTAATATAACTTCAAAACGGGAGTTTAAAAATTGTTTGTTACGCAATTTTAATTCTGCTCAAACAAATTAAATAGCTGCATCATTGAATTTTATAAAAAAAAATAATTTAAAAGCAAAAAACAAAAAGAAAAGTAATTTATTGCTTAGAGGCAGTTTTTTTTCATAAGACTAATAATAAAAATGTCTCATGTGTAAAAAAATTAAAGTAGACACACTGTATATGTATAAAAAACTGGATGTTTTCATTTTTTAAAAGTCATGTTAAGTATTTAATATCATGTTTTATTTAGAAAAAAAATCATTGGTTTTGTTTGGCGTCTGTGGGATGTATTTTTCCCACTATTGCATTGTTCGTAAAAATTTCACAAATTGTGTAAAAATATAATTTTAATAATTGATGACAATACGACACCTGAAGATTTTATTTTCACGTGACTGCAAACCAATGACTCTAAAACTTTGGGAATTTTTACTATGTTGTAAAAACGCTGGTAGAGGTAAGTCTTTTCTTCTCAGTAGTGGGCATTCTGATAAACTGTGGGGAAAGAGATTGAAACCCTTTATACAATTGCACATGTAGTTGGTTTACTAACATTGATAGAGGCTCCTACACTCATCAGGAATTCACCTGGTGCATAAAATCTTCATTCATACAGAATTTGGTTTATTGGAACAATAGTTATTAACCTCAAAAATTGCAGAATGTAATACTTTCCTGCACGTGATGGCACTTGCCCCAACGACGTGAAGCGAATATTGGGCAAGCTGTAATGTGGGGTAAAAAAAACTTTCCGCAAATGTTAGATATACATTTTTTGCTACATACACGTATCTGTCTGTCAAAAATTCCAGCATGTGCTCCATGTGTTCCAGTACAAATGGGACCGTGTCTTTTCGTTAGCGAAAACGTGCGAAGAAATCCAATTCATCAAAATCGTCAAAGGAGTTGGACCAAAGCCTTACATAATTGTAAGTTCTAAAACATTTTGTTTATTTATGCATGTTAAAAAGCAAAGATTTTAAGATCAAATAGAAAAACCAGCCTTACGAGCCTAGCAATAACTCTCCATTTAGCAGTTGACCCCGGATAAATAAACACTTTTACCAACTTCTACCCAGGGTTATCCTTAACCCGTGGGGTAAGCCTTATTAAAAAACCAGCCCTTAGGGAAGCAAAATAGTTTTGTATTTCTTATAGTTGTCACCGTCTTAAGAAATAAAAATGATAAGTTTGTATTTTTAAAGTAATTTTTATTTTCATTGTATAATCTTGTACTGTAGTTCAAATTTTTTAAGTTAGTAGAAACCAGTAGTATTAAACAAGTCAAAACCAGGCTTATAAATCATTGAGGTTAATAGTAGGTTTGTTTCGTAAAACCTTAAAATACAGTGACAAAAAATTATGTCTAGTTAAATTTTTTAAGCCATTTTACGTGTTAGAATCAAAAAAGTTTGAAGGTTTATGGAAGGCCAATGCTGTGGAACAAAATTGTCCAGGCGAGCAGGGCAGCAGGAAAAGGAGAACAGGTCCCACGAAATTTGCGCAATGAACAGTTATTCAGGCCCGGACTTCCATAATTCTTTATTACCATTTATAAAGTTGACTTTATCAAATGTCAAATTCAAACTAACTATACTTTTACTGTTGTTTTTATTTTTTGCACACAATTGTTGGTTATTAAACAAAACTATTTGAATATTTAAAATTATTGTGTATTATTGGATTATATATCATCTGATTTAATACTGAAAGAATTAAGATCGCTACTTCACAGGCATCTATTTAAATGGTCGATATTTTTGGGAGTTAATAAAATAAATGAAAACACGATTTTTTAAAATACATTTCAAACATTGTAGATTAGTTTTGTGTATTTATCACCAATTTTGTAATAAAAGAAAGGCAAAAAAGTTTAAATGAGTTTAATTTAATTATCATATTTAAGGATCGATATCTAGAAAATAAAACGTTCTCTAGATTTCTAATTAGCGCCCCCGTATGCAAAAAATTATCAAAATCGCAAGGGGCAAGCAAAGTAAAAAGCTTTCCATAATTTAGACCGGTTGTTTGTGATTTAGGCTAATACAATATTTTATAAATTTATAATTTATATAAAAGTACAATAAAATAGTTTCAATATGTTCTATAGTTTTGTGGCGGGTTTATGCTTTAATATGCTTTCATTGGGAGAACTCGCCTTGAAATTTGCTGGAAAATAGGACCACTTCGGTCCAGGTCCCGGGGTATAGGGAACTGAGCCGACTCAGCCCTATGAACTTGCAGATTGCAGGCAACAAAAAAGAAAAAAAAATAAGAAAACTAATCTACGTTTCGATGGCAAGTCGGCCACCGTTGTCAAGATGAAACTAAAAGAAAATTTAAATGAAAATGTAAAGAAATTTTGATTTAAAAACTTTTTTACTGTTTATGGCGTTTTCTCATAAATTTATGTGTCATTTCCTAGGCATGAGAACAATATCCTAAAGATGGTATGATTTGAAATACATACAGAGTATACAGATTAGATGGAAAGAAATTCTTTTTGGCTCGAAAAAGAAATCGAAGCTTTTTTGAAGCAGCTGAGGCTATGGATGTAATGTGTTTGTGCCAGTTAATGTTATTCTCAAAAGTAACGTCAAAATAGTTAAATGACTTTTTTTCGCGACACCGATCATGACTGTATCTTGGAAAATTAAACTAGACAAGATTTTTGATGCCCCAATTCAAAATTAGTTTAAGGTCTTGTGAAAGATATTTGCATTGACCTGCGCGTGGTTTCCAAATCAAGCGTATAGGCAGAGTGGAGGGTACTATTGTCAGCAAAACTAATAATAGCATTGATTGTGAAAGAAAGATCGTTTATGTAAAGAAGAAACATGGTTGTAGCTCTGGGGCACCCCATCATTAATTTTGGTAGAAGCTGGAAGAATGATGTTATGATATAAGTAACAAACAATACACACAAAATTATAGTCACAATTTAATAAACCCTAATCACTAAAATAAGCAGGTTCAGAATATTTCAAAAAACTTTTGCCACCACATAATAAAATTACACAAGGCAAAATATTAATACGGCGCGGCGCGTATGGATTTATACGCGCCGCGTCGTCCCACCCGAAAACGGGACTTGGGCTCTGTTAAAAGTATAATATGTTGCCTACCCACGGACTGATTTATTAGTGTATGTGTAGGCAACACATTACAAAATTTTGAGGAATTTTGCTATTGCGCAGAATCATAACGGCACCTTAATGACAGATATTTTCATAGTGGAGAGACTAATTTATTTGTAAATTATTACATATACATACATTTGTTTGTACCTTACCTTTTGTATAAGAAACGTGTTCACACAGTTAAAACTATTAAGATTTAATTAAAAATTTACAAAATTAAAAAACACAAAATATTTATATTTTGTATTTTTTTCTGTTTGCTTGGGTGGCTCCACTCGTCACTGTTATAACATGTCGTTACTACTCACAAACCTTAATCAGTTTACAAATTCCTTTGTTTATGTCTAAATGAAAATCCAAAATGGTATTTTCTGTGTAAGAGTTACCCGATTTTTGACAAATTGGGTAAATAAAAATTCATCACTAGCCGTTGAAATCATGGCAAAATTTTAGTAGTTTTACGCCCGTCTCCTTGTCTTCAGTTAAATTGCAGTTGTATTCTCGCGCGAAAGACAAACTTTATTTTATTTTGTAGTCAATCTACGTAAACTCGCGTGAAAGCAATTTCACGGAGTTGTTAGGGGAAGTTTTTGCGTTTGTGAAATTATTAAAGTTCTTTTATTTTAAGCCGTCGCGTCGTGTTAAAATGGAAAAAAGGTATAAGTATTTTATTTTATTATCTAAGAAATGTCCATGTTTATTTATTATTAGACGTTTTCTAGATTTAAAATATAATGTACATTATCTTTGTCATAGTTTAAAGAATATTTCTTTAAACTATGCCTGTAGGACATGGCCATCCATCGGTTGGAGGAGGTTTATTTGACTGAGCTTGCGCGTGATCGTACAATAAACGCGGGGTTGAAGCAAAACTATTTGTACCACTGAAAATCGTGCTGTCCAGCCACCCACATGGGAACGAAAGTGTGCTTTTTGGAGGTCAGTTGCAGACATTTTCGCTAACTTCGATCAATCTTGCGAGATAATATTTTTTAACTTCGATCGTTTCCACAAAGAAAATGCCAACGAAATAGCAACCATAAGATATCATAAATTGTGTTTTTACATACATCGTAATAAAGGGTGTTACTTAATTGAGTGCCTATAATACAGGGTGTGAATCCTCGGGTAATTTTAAGATGAAAAGTTTACATCAACATATAATGTGCTAAACCCATTAGTGTTTGAGCTACGGAGTGTTAATATTTTAAGAAAAAAATGAGTTTTTCATCATAATTTGTTATTCTTTTTGTTAATTCTTAGATATTCTTATAAAATTTTGTACACAACTTTTCATCATTAAGTAGCATTTTTGACGTAAAAGATGTTGTTAAATTTTCACCAGTGACGTCCGTACGGGGTTTGAAGTGACAATTTAAAAAAAAAATGGTACGTCACTAATTTTCTAAGGACCAAAACTGTTTTTAAAATCCCCATTTATTTTGGAGCATATTTGGTTCCTAGACTTACTTTCGTACGACGTACCGTTTTCGCGTAAAAAATTAAAACCAAAAAAAATTTTTTCTTCAGTTCATTGCGACTGTTTTTGGTTTTTTGTTAAAATTTAGTTGGCACCTACTATGAGTAAAAACTTTTTTTGGAACAAAAATTAAATTGTACGCATTCGACTTTTTTTTCAATTTTGTTTTAAGAATCAAGATTTATTAAGTAAAACGATTAATTTAAAATCTTGAATTTTAATCGAAATGCCAAGGGAAAACAAATAAAATAAAGAATCCAAATTATTTACAGTAGTTGTTGGAAGTGTCCTCCATCCACATGTCTGCAAGCAGCTACTCTTTTTCGCATAGACTGACGCACTTTTTGAAAGATTCCTGAGGTGTTTCTTATGGTTTGGCAGCAAACGATTATACGATTTCGTAACTCTTCTTCGGTTTGAATGGACAGTGCGTACACTAAGCTTTTCAGATGCCCCCTAAAAAAGTAGTCTAAACTATTAAGGTCAGGAGATCTCGGCGGCCATGCGTCCCCCCGCGACCTATCCACCGATTTCCATAGGTGTGATTTGAAAATTTACGCACTCGTAAGCTAAAATGTGGAGGCGCACCATCGTGCATTAGCCACATCTGGTTTCTTAATAAAAGAGGAAGGTTTTCAAGCATTGGTGGCAGATCTTCTTCAAGAAAGTGTAAATATGATTGTCCATCAAGTCTTCTTGGGAGGAAAAATGGGCCCATCAAATAATCATCAATAATGACAGCCCAAACATTTAATGAGAACTGTTCTTTATGATTTGATTCAACAATTGCGTAAGGGTTTTTTTCCGCCCATAAATGATTATTATGGAAATTTCTTATTGAGTTTCGAGAAAAATTAGCTTCATCGGTAAAAAGAATGTGCCTGTCAAATATAAGATTTTCCAGCTGCTTTTGAAGAAACCACTCACAGAAATTAATGCGCAATGGGAAATCTCGAGGTAATAATGCCTAGACTCTTTGAATGTGATATGGGTATAACAAATTTTCAATCAGAATTTTCCAAACAAGTACGTGTGAAACATTAAATATTGTCGCGATTTTCCTCGTGCTAGTTTCGGGATTCTCCTCAATTTCGTGTAAAATTCCTTCTTCGAGTTCCAGTGTTCTTACTGTTTAAAGAACACCTTTAGCACTGTGGTCTACTTTTAAAGTTCCGGTCTCGTAAAGACGTCTATAAATCCTAGAAAATGTTTTCGGATCGGGTATTACGCGATTTGGATACCGCTCTTGGTATAGCCGCCTGGCTTCGTATGCATTTCTGCCTGCAAGCCCATAAGTAAAATGCATGTCAGCTAATTCACTGTTTGAAAAATTTACCATTTTTTATCAGATTTTACCACTTACTCTAATAATAATTATTTATTAATGTAATATTTAGTGTCTATGTGAAAAGAAACGTCAAAAATTATGACGCCTCTCCATTACCCAGCTTACTAACTATTTTGATTTCATTGGCTTTAAGAAGGAATTTAATGTGCTTATCCTTTTTTTTTTTAAATATTTAATATCATGCCTACGCGAACATCACTGGTAAAAGTAAAAAAAATAGTTTTTGTACCAAAAAAAGAGTGTACCAACTAAATTTTAACAAATACCAAAAACAGTCGCAATGAACTGAAGAAAAAAAAATAGTTTTTATTTTTTTACGCGAAAACGGTACGTCGTTAGAAAGTAACTCTTGGAACTAAATTTGCTTTAAAATAAATGAAGATTTCAAAAATAGTTTTGGTCTTTAGAAAAATCAGTGACGTACCATTTTTTTCTTCAAAAATTGTCAGTTTAAACCCCCTTAAACTTAATGATAAAAAGATGTGTACAAAATTTCATAAAAATATCTTAGAGTATTAACAAGTTACGATAAAATATAAACAAGTTACGATGAAAAACTTACTTTTTTCTTAAACTATTAACACCCTGTAGCTCAAAAACTCAGAGGTTTGGGACCTATGTTGATATAAACTTTTCTCCTTAAAATCACCCGAGGATTCACACTCTGTATTATCGGCACTCAATTAATTAACGCTCTGTATGATTTAAATATGTCTTTTAACTAAACTAATATAAGCAATTTTAACACTGCCAAAACTATTTATACAGCTGCATCATTAAATTTTATAAAAAATAATTTAAAAAAAATAAAGAAAATATGCTTGGAGACAATGTTCTTTTTTTTAAAGATCCACAATACGAATTTTAGTAAACGTTACAGCTAAATTTAAATTTATAATTCGCCTGTTTATCAAGACTATGGCGTCGAAATAATAATAACGCTTAACATTTATTGTTATTACCATGAAACTTCAAAATTCAAGGGGCTTTAATAAAACATTTTGGCTTTTAACAAATTAAACGAATTGTTGTTGTAAAACTGAAACTTAAGAACTGGATCGTGAAAATCTAGATTTTTACCATATTTATCCCATTTTCTTTCAGTTTCGACAACCTTTACCTGGAACCGACACATGTAATAAGTGTATATAAGGCACCTATTAGTTAACGCGGTAGTGCCATCATGGACGTTACATCTTTGTATTACTCTTCTCCTCCACCTTCCCACATTAACGTTTGAGTCCTGACGTCTAGATGTGGCCCACAGTCTACTGTGTAATCCGAACTACTCACAAATGCATAACGTGTTTATTGGCGGTTACACATCCAGTTAGTGCCTATGGGCAGCGTTGGTAAATTTTGCTAATACATACCATAGTTTAAAGAATATACAATATATCAGTTAGGTCACTTGTATATAAACCTTTGATGTTTTGGCTCTAGAGACACCGTGCGGCATCTCCGCCGATCGCGAACCGATAAAAAAGTTTTAGGGGATATTTGTGTAAACGATACCAATTTATTCAAGCGTTTCCTCTGATTGGGATTGTCGGAAACGCGGAGTAGATTTACAGGCTTTTCCGTAAGTATGGAATTATTAATAGGATGAATGGCCTTCTTTAAAGGAAATCAAGAATGCTATGAGTTGAGGGAGACGCCATTCCCTGGACATGAGAACAATGCTCTAAAGATGATCTAATTATGCATTAGAAGGTACACATAGGTAATTTTGCTCAAGTTTTCAATACAACAAATGTTAAAATTTACCCTCTCTAGCAGGCTCACTGGGTAAACCTACAGATGGAATCGCATATTAATGAATGCGACTCTTAAAAGGGTTCCAAAAATCCTCATCTGTGAAAAAACACAAACTCTAATACGGCTCTGACAGTGTTCTAGCCTATAATTAGTAAAATTGTGAAACTTAGTGAATCCCAAAACACTTTACCAAGCTTGACATTTGAAAGTTTAATAGATTTTCAATACAAATACCAATAAAATAGTCCAATTTATATTAATTTGGTCCTTTGGGCTTCTAAAAAGGATAAATCGCCTTTTATTCTATTTTCACAGTTATCCTTTGAACAAATATTATAACCAGACAAATTTAACAAGTTTTTAGAGACACGATATATCAAAGCACACGGTTACAGCAAAACGATTTCTGACGTACTGCGTATTAGTCGGTTTCACATCATAGACGAATGAATTGGCCAGGCGGGGATAAGAGTAGTGCGTTTTGAGAGCCGCCGCGAGTGACAAAACTCATAATATTGTATATTCCTTAAACTATGTACAGTCCATACTATGGATCTAAAACTAACAATAAGCTAAAAACATTATAAAAGAATACGACTTTTACAGTTTTTTTTAAACCAGAAACAAATGAACTTAGCTTTAATAAATCTATAAGATTTTACTGGCGTTACTCCTTGTATTACTATTTTAGATGTTGATTGTAGACCATATAATTTGCGACTATAAATGACCCTGTTTATTTAGTTACTGTATGACTGCAAGACTCTCAGTGCCGGATTTAACTTTTTGCCGCTATAGGCTAATATATTTGTGCCACCCTAATATGTCATTATTTTTTGGATATCAGAACCAAAAATGTGGCATTAAAAAATGTAAACTTTACTAGTATTTCTTATAAAAATTTAATAAAGAAATTTAACAAAAGTAAATTATACAGAAAATTAAATAACAATTCTTTAAACCAATAAAAAAAATCCTAATATAAATTAAAATGGTAAAATAAATATGTTTCCTTTTGAACTATTTTTATTTAATTATAGGCAGAACCCTATACTAACATTTTCTTTAAACCTTTTTTTTTGGCAAAATCAATAATTATTTCATTATAATTTACGATAACATTTTTTAAAATAATAATCCTAAATTTACCGCCCTAGGCTTCAGCCTACTCAGCCTTTGCGTAAATCCACCCCTGAAGACCCTCCATTTTGCTGAAAAAGCAGCATATGCGTAACACAACCATAACTAAATTAATACGTCTTATATTTCTTTTAAATGTGTATAAAAGCCGAATAAAAAAGTTTTTCGCCCCTAATCAATTTCTCTCACAAAATTTACTCCATAATTTGTCAAATTGGGGAAATAAAATCCAATAAACAGCCATTGAAGTCAAGTCAAAAGTTTAGTAGCTTTACACCCGTGAATCTTGGTGCTGGCACTCGATAACCCCGAACTTTATTTTATTTTATACTTCATGCTGTCTCGGGAGGAAGCAATTTTCGTTGTTAAATAAGTTTTTTGTTTACTAAGCAATTGCTGGTCCATCTTTATTTTGTTTTTATATTAGGTTCGTAAAAGTGGGTATGTTAGATTAATTTTAGAATCACTACATTTTTTGTATCTTTAATTTTAATTTAAATCAGTTGCCTAATTTTTACTTTTAAATACGTTTAAACTATAAATATTGCCTCACTGCATTTATAAACAATTTCATCCATATTATTATTTGTAGTGTACACATGTTTGCTAAAATAATTTTTGGCTTTCATAGATTAGCCAGCATAAAGTTAAACCAATTTTTTTTATTTCATGCATAAAAAACTTTATAAATTTACAATAGAAAAATTAACTGCACTTAAATAATTTTCTTATTTATATTAACTTTTGTAGATCATCCATTAATACTACAACAGGTATTGAAGTAAATAATCTTGTTTTTCTTAGCTATTTTAATTTAAAAAAAAATATGTTTATTTAAATTAGAGGAGGTGTGGGTAAAAGTTAATATGATACGGCAAAAATAATTTGCTCAGATCAGAAGAAAGTTTAGCTTCATAAGTTTAATATTTCTTTAGTGGTCCTCTTTGTATGTCTTTTGACTAAAAGTCATCCTAACGAAACCCAACACCAATAAAATCTAGCTATATAAAGACATATTAGAGTACACTATTTAGATCCGTGGCCAAAACACATAGTATGTAAGGCCAAACCACCTCAGATATAAAAAAGTTTAAATCAGTGTAAAAAACTTTATTAAGTTCAAACATTGAGGCCAGTTAGTGTTGGGCTTAAAGAACATTAAGATTTAATTAATAGTAACAAGTCCAAAAAGTGATAACAGGACGAATCGTAGGCGAGTACTAGGACTCTGCTGGCGCAAAAACAAACTTTTTTTATTCATGTGGAGTATACTATTCTTCAAGTTATCATCTGAAAAGCACCCAATTTTTGTACAATTGTTTTTTGGGAATCTTGGGACAATGCACAAAGGCTGAGACCTAAGTACTAACGTACCGTGGGTGACTGAAGTGTGGTAAGAGGGAGTTTATTCACACGAGACTTAAATATTTGAGATATAAAGGAAAAGGAAAAACTTCTATGGGTAGCAGGTTCCATAGTTTGAAAACTCTAGGGATAAAGAAACAAATAAAGTAAAAGGTTTGGGGCCTCTCAAGATTAACTGTAAAAGGATGCATAAAAGTGGCACTACGTGTTGCTCTGTTGGAAGCTGCCAAAAGAGGAATTATACTGACCAACTCTTCGGAGCAGAAGCCGTGAAAACACCTATAAAAGGGGGGCAGATTCCCAACAGCTCTTCGGTGGGCAATAGAAGGATGCTTTTCTGTAAGTGTGGGATCATTAATAAGACGAAGAGGTCTTTTTTGTTTGGAATCAAGAATGCTAAGTGTTGTGGGAGACGCCATTCTCCAGACACGAACAGAATATTCCAAAGTGGTTCTAATCTGTGATCCATACAGAGTATACAGATTAGAAGGAGACATAAACTTTCTTCTCGAAAAAGGAATCCAAGCTTTTTAGAAGCTGCTGAAGCTATGAATGTAATGTGTTTTGGAGGTATTAAACTGGACAATATTTTTGGCGCCCCAATCCAAGATTAGTTTAAGCTCTTGTAAAAGAGATATTTGCATTGACCTGCGCTTGCTTTTCAGATCAAAATTACTGGGTGGTTTAAGAACTTGAATATTAGAATGGAGGGTACTATCGTCAGCAACACTATGGATAGGATTGATTGTGAAAGAGAGAAGATCGTTGATGTGAAGAAGAAACAGAGTTGGTGCCAGTACTGAGCCCCGGGGTATCTCAACAATAATATAGTAGAAGCTGGAAGATGACCATCTACAATACCTGATATACGTTGTTTAGATAAGAAACTGGAGAGCAAAGAATAAAACCAAGCTTAGGTGGAAGACCGCAGGAAGGAAGTTTGTTAAGAAGCCCATCATGCCAGGCCTGTGATTCACCCAGAAACTTAAGGGACTTGTTTCAGTTGTGTAAGATAGAGGAAATAATATCGGCTGTGAATCTTCTGTGAGGGAATCCATACTGTCTGTCATGTAAAATTATGTGTTTTTCCAAATACTTTAAGATTTGGGAATTAAATAATAAATTTTTCAATTTCCTCACAAACAAGGAAAAATAGAGATATAGGTCTAAAGTTAGAAGGCAGAGTTTTGCGTCCTTTCTTGGGGACAGGTTGCACACGTGCATCTTTTCAACTCTCCGGAAAAGTGCCCGAGTAGTAAAAACTTTCAAAGAAGCAAGTTAAAATGAGTGCAAGCTTTTGAAAAAATAGCTATTTTTTTGCTGAGATGAGCTACCTTGTCGAACTGTTTGCGCATCTAGAACAGAAAGACATATTCTTAAAATACTCTAAAATTCTAAGTAAGAAGGTGGGCGTTAAAAGAATTCATATTATACGTAAAAAGGATGTTTTTTATGTTTTAGTAAATATTAATGGAAATTGGATTGCATTACGGAAAAAAGAAGTAAATAACATTAATTTTATCTTAATTTATTTTTCCAAGTATGCCAAAGAAGTCCGATTCTAAAGAAAAAAAATGTTGCTTAAATAATCTCATTAATTATATTGGAAAAGATTTTTTTTTGATGATGTCTTTATTATAATTATATTTTTAGTAACTTAGTTAAGACTTACAAAGAAAAACAGAGTAGGTTTTTAAATGGTTAAATTACTTGGAATAGTCTCAGGCTTTTATAAAACGTGGCAGCCCTCGTCTAATTATATAACTAAATAATATAACTAAAAAAAAATCAAAAATTGGATTTAACCTTTAAACAAAAAACTTAAGAAAGACTGATACAAACACTGATATTTTTTTTAAAGTTTTTTTTACAAAAATATCCAATGAATACAGACACCTTTTAATTTTTAATAACCTATAATTGACAATTAATTTAATTGTGATGACTCTGTTTTTTACGTAATGTTTTTGTAATATTTCGTATTATTAATACTAAAAACCTATTAATTCTTTTTGAAAATGACATAAGCAAAAACAAATGAAGAAAAAGTTCTTAATTCATGATCAATGGGGTTTTCTTTTAATTAGCTCAATAAATTCTTTTCCCCAAAAGTCATTCTCCTATTTTTATTTCAAGTCCCAAAATTAATTTTATACCAAATTAACTTAATTGTTATTAGATTTATGTACCCAAGTTTATAATATTTTGTATTCTAAATAAATATATAATCACCGTATATAATACCCAAGCAATTGCTTATATGCTCAAAATAAAAACTGTGTTCTCATAATAGTAGATCTGTCACCAGATAAATTCAGGGCGGGATTTAACTTTTTGCCGCCCATAGGCTAATATATTTTTGCCGCCCTAATGTTAATATTTTTTGAACATCCGAACGAAAAATTTAGCATTAAAAGAATGTAAACTTTGCCAGTGATTTTTATAGAAATTTAATAAACAAATTTAAAAAAAGTAAATTATACAGAAAATTAAATAACAATTCTGTAAAACAAACAAATTTTATAATAGACTCACCGACATAAAATTCGGGACAACCAAAATCTAGATCAAATTTAATGTCCGATAATTTTTTCAAAAATTTTGATAATTGTTTTGCTTTTAATTAATTTTATTTAATTTTCAAAAATGCTGTTTACATATTGAAATATACAAGAAATTAAAAAAGTACATTTTTTCTCTTAAGTTTGTAGAGTAATTTTGCAATGTAAACTACACCAGATATGCTTTTCTACAGAGTTTGGTTCATGTTTAACATTACACTTTTTGATCAAGTCTATTTTTAATTAAAACCGGGAAGCTCTGGTCTAGTTGCCGGTTTTCTGGCCCGTAAATTGAATTATTAAGCCTTCATTTTATTGTTATTTTATTGACAGCAACTTGACAAACTCTTTGGGGTTCATTTCTTATCACTGCTGCACTAGTATGCCGATCTTTTAAAACCGAGAGTCTAATGAAGCGATCATCCAGGACGGAAGTAGCACGATTTCTCTCAGGTCTAGCTTTTCTGTCAAAACTTTCAGTATCACGAAACCTTGCAACGGCTCTTCCTACACCAAATTTTTTAAAACCCAACATATCCGCCACTTCTCTATAGGAATAAACAACATCATGAAGAGCAACGTTTTAGCTGAATCTTCGAATGACAAATGGTCGAAATGTCAGATAAAATTGTTTGACAAGTGCAGAATACGTTTTCAAGAAAACCTAAACATTTAAAAAAACTTAACAGTATTTTCAATAGTTGTTGCAAAAAGTGTAATTTTTATTATAAAAATGTATATCTCTTAAACCAATAAAGATACCAAGAAGAATAAAACACTAAAATGTTAAACATGAACCAAACTCTGCAGAAAAGCATATCTAATGTAGTTTACGTTGCAAAATTACTCTACAGAGTGTTACAAACTTAAGAGAAAAATATGCTTTTTTATTTTCTTGTATATTTCAACATGTAAACAGTATTTTTTAAAACTAAACCAAATTAATTAAAAACGAATCATTTATCTACATTAAAAAAAACATTAAAAAAGTTATTATAAACTAAATTTGATCTAAATTTTGGTGGTCCCGAATTTTATGTCGGTAAGTTTAAAAAAACAAAATATAAATTAAAATGGTAAGACCAATAAGTCTTTTTTTAAACTATGTATTATTTAATTATAGGCAAAACCCTATACTGATATTTTTCTTTCAAACTTTTTTTTATAAAAAATGATTAATTATATCATTAAAATTTTCGATTACATTCTTTAAAAAATTAATTGTAAATTTGCCGCCTATAATATTTGCCGCCTTAGACTTCAGCCTGCTCAGCCTTTGCGTAAATCTACCCCTAAATAAATAATATTATTTCCTGTCACCAAAAAAGCATAATAACTTAATTTAGGTAGTTTTGGCTATTAATTTCATTCCTGGATAGTTGCACATGCATTTACAGGTAATTGTTTTAAAATACTTTGGCTTTAACCAGATGGAGACAGATCAGTCATTTTAAGAACATATACATTTATGTGATAACTTAAAAGTAAATAATTTGGTAACTGATTAAATAAGAGCATTTTTTTAAATGCGTTTGTAACTATGACTTGCTTTTTGGATCAATGTAATAAATTTTGTCTCATCCCAAATGAAAGTGAACATATTTTATTTGGTTAAACATTACTTTTTCATTTACCAGAAATGGCCGAAACGTCCAAATGTTTTTAGAAAAAGAATCTGGGTCGTCCAGAATAAATGTTGGGATTTCAGGAAGAGACAATATTTCTGTTTTCAGATACGTTTATAGTCCATCGGATTTGGCATATCCTTTAATTTAATATTATTAATTTTTACAAATATAATATTTATTTTAATTGATTACCTTTATTAAATGTTCATATTTTTATTACTTATATCTATTTAAATTAAATAAAATAGATGTGTAATAGAAAGTAAACACAGGAACGTTTAACTCTGTCCAGTCACTGATAAATTCATTATGTATGCTTTTATACTTTTTTATTTGTAAAATTAAAATTATCTTATTTTGAAATAATTAAGCAATCCAATTAATTTTTTTTTATTGGTAGTGACTTGAACAAATTAGCAGTTAGCTGCTTTTAAACAAGCTGCTTTGTTAAAATAAATATTAACCTTTAATTTAAAATTTGTTAACTTATGATTTTCTAATAAAATGGTTAATAAAGTGTTATTTCTAGCGGGTAAGCAAAATATGAAAATTTTAATTTGGTTTGCACTAAAAAAATAATCTGCTTACCTTCTCGATTACTACACTGACTAAATTTCTGTCAATAAAATTGGTTTTTATCGTTTTCCAGTTACCTTCCGTGAAAGTCATTCTTCTTGACGATTTCGATGTTCATGCCGAAAGAGTTGTTAGAATCTACAAAAACTAATTTTTATGGCACAGCAGCTAAAAAAATTGCAGTTAAGTCATTTGTTTACCAGTAGCACAACCTTATCAATTGTAAAACTTAATTAAATCAAAAAACTGGATAAAACGTCGAGTAATTTGGAAAAAGTGGATGCAAGTATTTTGGAAAACTTTCCTCAATTACGTATGAAGGAGCTGCGGAACATAACTATTGGTATTTATCAGATAAAACAGGCAAAGAGTTATACTCAAGAGCATATTAATGATTTAGGGTTAACAAAGAAAGGAATGACATAATCCGTGTTCAGGTAAAACTGCGACATTTATTATCAAAAGTATATAACGCATCGATTCAATATAATAACTGCTTTTCTTCACTGCACGTGTAGCTGCAGATTAGAATTATAGAATTTAGAATACAATAGATACTTAGAAGAAAAAAAACAAATGTTTTTAAATTATGCTAACTTGTTAACTTCATTGCCTTATTAAACTGGATGATTTTTTGTTACATACGTATTAAAGTATTTGACTTTATTTGGCTTTTACCTTAAATAAAATTACCCTAAGTAAATGTATTAATAAATGAAAACCCAAAACTGTTTAGGAGAAAATCTTCTTGACATTCATCCTTTCAGGTTCATTTTAAAATTATGACTTACTTTAGAAAATAAACCTTAATTTTGAACAACGTATATTTCTTTAACGATATATCCGTAAGGAAAATTGTATAATGTAATATTATCTAACAAGGAACTCCATGTAACTAACAATAGAGGTATAAGTAGAACACAATTTTAACAAATTAAATTCTAATGCGAGTAGTAAATAGTGAAGTCTTAAATTTAGTTGCTACTATAAAATAATGAAAAACAAAACTCTGGTAAATAAATAACTTTAGAAGTCTTATTTAAATATTAAGCGATTTATTTCACGATTATATTAGTAGCTGTTATAACAGCTATATTTTTTATTAATTACTTGGCTAATATATCTTTACCATGAAAGCAAATGAAAATTCGATTAAAGGCATAAAATTAAAAAAAAAACTACGTCATTAACAAAACAGACATTTTAAAAAATCACTTCGTGTCAGAAAGGCAGACAGTTTAATATTCGTGACACTTTAAAATTAAAGAAGCGGGCAAAGTAAACCTTTTCCAGATATATCGTAAAGCGATGCATAGGAGAAGCACTTCGTGTTGCTTTATTTGAAGCTTAAGGGAGAGAACCTATACTGTTAAACTTCTCAGAGCAAAAGCTTTATGATGAGAGTGGGGTCATTAGTAGGGTGAAAGGCTGTCCTTTGGATAAACTTCTAATGCGAAGAGTTGCAAGAGAAGATATATCCTAGATATAAGAACAGTATTCCAAGGTGAATGTCATAGGTACAGAGTATACCGGTTAGAAGAAGGGAAGTATTTTCCGGCTCAACACAACGGCCCACGTTTTTTGAAAGTTGCTGTAGCTATAGATGTTATGTTTTTTTTTCAATTTGAAGTCATTCTCCAAGGTAACGCCTACAAAACTAAAAGATTATGTTTTCTGGTCTATTTTGCTCGTATGAACGGGATCATCATTGACTGCATATTGAACTTAATAGTGTCTTTAAAGCATTAGCTAAACAAAATATTTGGTATCCCAATCCAGAGTTAACTAAAGATCCTTTAAATGACATATCTGCATTACCCTGCGCTTATTTTTTAAATCAGGCTCCGGGACTGGCTTAAAAAATTAATATAAGAGAAAGAACGGAGATCGTTAACAAGAAAAAGAAAGGGAGTCGGTACTAAGCCTTGAGGTAGGTCCTCCATCAAGGATTTAATAAAAGCTATAAGAGTGACCAAAGAAAATTAAAGATCCAAACAAAAAACTTAGGTAAAAGACCATACAAAGGCAGTTTCTTAAGGAGCCCAACATATCAGAGTTGCTTCTAGATATGTCAACGGCGTCGTTTAGAATTCAGGTGTCTTTTTCTTTTATATTAGGGAGATTTCCCACATTTTTCGTAAAAAAACGCACATTAAAAAATTTAGATAGAATAGATCAAAATATTTTCTCAGTCATTTAAAAATAATAATTTTTGAAAGTTTTTAGACCGGGTCAAGCACCTTAATGATTGTTTACTGCGAGCTAGCGTAGAGTTACCACAAATGCGATTAGACATCTAAACGTTAGGGGATCTACAGATCCTCCCTGCTTTTTTAGTCACAATCTGTTTAAAATCCTGTGATAAAGTCAGGCTACCTAAAATTCGAGCTTGTTATTAATTACATCATTTATTTGGCGTATCTCCATAATAGGTACCTTTTATCGAAATCTTTGTTCTTATTAAATGTGCAATTCACAAAATTAAACGTTTTCAACTAACAAATAAAACTCCAATTTTGCATCGTATTTTTTTTATCATAAGGTTGGTTAAAGGTTGGACACGAATCAATGGCAGGCCAAAAACTGTAGGGGTATCCTAGGAAGACCACATTTAAATGTGTATGAACCCAGTTTAAGCACTAGCCACTTGCAAGCTGTTATGAAGATAAATAAATTCGTCAAAGTAGACCGAATTAAAATAGGCAGTAGGGACACTCTCGTCGGTGCCTTCCCCCTCTGTGCATCAAAGACGTGCCCCGATTTATGAGCGCTCTTGAAAGAAGAATTTTTTAGAAAATTTTAAACAAATATCACAAGAATGTTGGCCAGGACATTTTTTTTAAAAGGTACCCTGTAACATATATTAAAGCATTGCCTTCAGGACTTTTAAGGTTTTGGTAACCGTAAGTAAATACTTTTAAAGGGGTATATATAGTTATCCCAGTGTTTAATATTACCGAACATTGTTTAAACGTTCTTTTAACATTCCTCATAATGCAATAATTGCCCTGATAGTTATTTTCCCCCCAAAAATAAATTTCACCCGATTAGTTACATTCTTTCTTTTATGAGTGAGGATTTGTATATCATTAAACATAATACAACTTTCTTTAAGAAGTTTAAACTGTTTTTCAAAATTATTGGAATTTAATAAATCAAAAAGATTGTTAATTTTTTCAATAAAAGTTTCTGTAATGCTTGCGTCTTGAGGCAATACATTAAAATGTATATATGTATGCATGCCAGTAGCCACCTAGTGGCTAAAAACTTATAAAGCTAATTTTACTTTCATTTTCTGAAAGTTATTTGGAAATATATGGTCATTGGTTAATTTAGGGGCTAATTTAAATTGTTTTGCTTTATCGTTATTGTAGAAAGTTTCTAAATATTGTTTCTTCGTTTCGCCATCTTTTAGCAAGAAAATGTAGGAAAAAAGTTATTTCTCGTTGATTTTAATAAATGGGGAATATCAAATAAATATACAATTTTGGTATCATCAACAAAAAAGAATGGATTATTTTCATTAAGTTTAAGTGAGGCTTTAACCAGTTTTTGGAAGTTTGGGCCTTGGTCGGACACTACTTCCATTATGTTTAAACCTATAGCCCTACATTTTCTAATTGCTGTAAACAAAATATCTTTTAGATCGTAACTATTAGCGCAAGTATTATAAAAGAAGTATGCCATTGGTAATTTCCAGTTACTAGCTAAACCATATTTAAGAATTTTTTATAATACCAAGATAAAATAAATTTACCCTTCTGTATCTTTTGGACAACGAAAAAATGATACCACTGGAGTACCCATTTTTGTAAAATATCCATCCACTGAACAATAGACCACCATTATTTAGCTAATAGAAAAAATAGCCTAGTCGCAAAGAAAAATTACAAATGCAGGTATAAATATCGCTTACAACACAAAACTCCACGATTGACGACATCAGGGTGTGTATTGCGAAAATGCCCAAATCACTAAACTCGCCACCGCTTGCTAGCGGCTCAATCTCTTTTATTGTGGGGGGAAGGAGTGTCCCTACTGCGTATTTATTCGGTCTACTTTGCCGATGTGTTATGGACTAACCCGTCGAAAAACTTACCTTTATGACTGTGCAGAATTTATTAAAAATACTTTATCACAAGAAGATCATATATAAAAATATTTTAAAAATTTGCTTATTAACATAGAATCTCTTTCCATTGATTTTAAAAATGTATCCTAATGTGGTCACTTATAGGTCCTAAAAGGATAATAAAATCGTCAATAGGGTAAACATTTTTAATTTCTTAAAATTAATGTCCCAACTTAAGTGCGTTGTCCACATCAACTTAATTTTTTTTACTGATCGCTAGTCAGCTTGATAAATTAATTATTAATTTATCAAATTATTAAATTAAAAATATTTAATAATTTCTTGTAAATAAATAAAAAAAGGCAAACCAAAAAAAATCGCTGGTATTAATTAGCTTTTTGTACAAAATTCACTCCTTAATTTGGCAAATTGGGGGAATAAAATTTTATAAATAGCCGATGAAGGCATGGCAGAAGTAGTCTTACGCCTGTTGTCGCCAGTTCAATTGCGATGATGTTCGCGAGCGAAGCACGAACTTTGCTTTTTATACTCCGTATACTCCATACTGTCTCGTAAATAAACAATTGTATGGATTAGCTGAAAAAGTTTTATTTTATTTTGTGAGGTAATTGAAGTTATGTTAACTGTGGTGCATTATGTGTTTAAGTATTGGGATTTAGTTTTATTAGAAAGGAAAAGTTTGTTTCAGTGCGTTTGGCACATTCGGTAGCTGTAAAAAAGATTGCCATTTTAAGTTTTTCCCCCATCCTTTCAGGTTTATTTATTAGACCGTTATTAAATTATGACTTACTTAAGAAAATAAACTTTAATTTTAAACAACGTTCATTTATTTAACGAGTAATATTTGGATATTTACAATTTACCGGTTACTTTAATAAGTATTAATTACGATACACCCCGTAAGGAAAATTGCATAATATAATATTGTTACAAGAAACTCCATATAACTATTAATAGGGATAAATTTAGAACACAATTCTAACAAATTAAATTCTTATGCGAGTAGTAAACAGTTAAGTCTTAAATTAATTTGCTATTATAAAATAATCAAAAACAAAAAATAAAACTCTGGTAAATAAATAACTTTAGGAAGTCTTACTTAAACATTAAGCTTTTCATTTGACGATTATATTAGTAGCGGTTGTAACGGCTATATTTTTCATAACCTACTTGGCTAGTATACCTTTTCAATGAAAGGAAATATAAATTTGATAAAAGTTATAAAATTATATTAAATGCTGTTGAGCGCTTTAAACCAAACTAGGCCAACAGAACCGACATTTTTAAAAATCACAGCTATTTTTGGCCATTTAAAACTAAACAAGTACAAATATGTATTTTATTTAACATTTAATATAATTTATACCTACTACCAAATTTTCATTTTCTTCCTTCCTTAATTTCCTCTTTATCTTGTATAACATTCCACGAAAGCCTGATGCCTAAATATGAACGTACCGTAGGTGTCTTAAAGGAAATAAGTTTTTTTTACAAGACTTAAATATTTGATAGTTTAAAGGCAGACGGTTTAATATTCGTGACACTTTAAAAATAAAGAAGAGAGCAAAGTGAAGCTTTTCCAAATATATCGTAAAGCGATGCATAGAAGAGGCACTTCGTGTTGCTTTATTTGAAGCTAAAGGGACTGTTAAACTTCTCAGAGTAAATGCAATGAAAATACTTATAAAAGGTTAACAGGAACCCTACAGCAAATTCAGATGCTCAGAGTTGCAAGACAAGATATTTTCAAGATATGAGAACAGTATTCCCAGTTGGATGTGATAGCTACAGAGTATACCGGTTAAAAAAAGATAAGTATTTTCTGGCCCGAAACAAAACATCCAAGTTTTTTAGCAGCTGCTGTAGCTATGGATTTTAGGTGTTTTTTCAATTTAAAATTATTCTCGAAAGTAACGCCAGAACCTGCTTTTGGAGTGACCGAAACCACAGCACGAGGAAAAACCAGGAAATGGATCCGAAACAAACACGAGAAACACTGGAGAAGCCTCAGTAGAATAAGACATGAAAAAAGCTTCAAAGGGGCCCATTCAAAAGAACGAAGAAAGAACTACTCAAACAAAGTAGGAAAAGACTTCGCATAACAGTAGGGCTGCTAACAGAACACGATAACCTAAGAGGACACCTACAAAAGATAGGTTCAAGGGGACCCAAGTTGTAGAATGTGCGACAAGAGGGAAGGAACAGCTTACCATATCCTGTGCGAAGTGAAGCGTTGAATCACAAAAGACGCGCATTATTTGGGTAACCGAAAATAAGCCCACAGGAATATATTAACCAACCAGTCTCTGGGTTATACAGACTCGTAGAAGGAACAAGGCTAATGGAGAATTGTTATAAAATATAATGGGAGATAAGGCATAAAAAGCCCAAAAGGCTGCGTTGCCATCTTTAGTAAATATGGACGGCTCCCAGGAAAGAAGAGGAAGAAGAACGCCTAAAAGAATAAAATATTTTTTTCTGGTTTATTTTACTCGTATGTACGGAATAAGATTAATTTTTTTTTCTGGTTTATTTTGCTTGTATGTACGTATCTTTAAAGCATTAGCTGAACAAAATATTTGCTATCCAGTGTTACTTAAAGATCCTGTAAAACGGATATCAGCCTTGCTCAGCGCTTATTTTTTAAATTAAGCTTGAAAACTGGCTTAAAAAAATGAATATTAGAGAAAGAAAGAAGATCGTTTTCGAGTAAAAGAAAGAGAGTCGGTCCTAAGCCTTGAGGTAGGTCTTCCATCGCGGATTTAGTAAAAGCTACAAGATTGACTATTAAGTTTATAATACCAGACATATGCCGTTAAAAAAAAATTAAAGATCCTAACAAAAAATTTAGGTAAAAGACCATACAAAGGCTGTTTGTTAAGAAGAACAGCCTCTAAATATGTCAACGGCAATGTTCTGAGATCACGTGTTTTTTTATATCCGGGAGATTTCCCAAATTTTACCCAAAGAAACTCAAAATTAAAGAATATAGTATTTAAATGGAGAAAACATTTTTTCAGTCATTTAAAATTAATAATTTTTAAAAGTTTTAAGATCAGGTACTAGCCATGCATTTCAAATGTGTCGCTTGAGCACCCTAATCTTTGTTTATTGCAAGCTAGCGTAGAGTTACCACAAATGCGATTAAACATCTAAATGTAAGGGGATCTACGAATCCTCCCTGATTTTTTAGTCACAATCTCTTTAAAACCCTGTGATAAAGTCAGGCTAAAATTCGAGCTTATTTTTCATAACATTATGTATTTGGCGTATTTCGATAATAGGTACATGTTTGTTCCCATCAGATGTATAATTCACAAAGTTAAACGTTTTCAACTAACAAGTAAAACTATAATTTTGCTTGGTATTTTTTATCATCAGGTTTGTTAAAGGTTGAAAACGAATTCCAGTGGCAGGCCAAAAATTGTTGGGAAGACTAGATCTAAATGTGTTTTAACACAGTTTAATCACTAGCCACTTGCAAGCTGTTGTTAAGATAAATAAATCCTTTATGTTGTGAAAAACATACCTTTAAGCCTTTATAGAATTTTTTAAAAAATGAAGACCACAGGACTAAAAAATGGAATGTCACAAAATATCAATTATAAGAAATATCGATTTTAAAGTTTGGAACTTATTGAATGTTTAACTTGAAAATGAAATTGTTGAAATATGTCAAATTTTGTTTATTCAGCTATCTGCATTACATAATATTTAAAAACATTGTATTTCATAGACATTTTTACAAAAACAATACACAGAAAAACAGCACCTCTTTATCGCAAAAATGGGAACTGTCCAAAAAAACTAAATTTCCAAAAGTAAAAAGGGGGAATGTCCAAATTTACGAGGTCAACTATTATAGCTGTAGTATTGGCTGTGTTGTTCCATATTGATTTTAGACCTAAAAGTAGTATTCTATGTGTAAAAAGATCTTACCTTAGCAATTCTACTGCTGTTTTTTTTTTTTTAATTTCTCTTAGCAGCAGAGGTCCTTTATCATAGTAGTTCTGGGCGTCCGGAGAGCAGAACACTTTTAAAGCTTGCAGATGTTTAAATTTAGTAAAATTAAAACCAATAATTTACATCGACCTAATTTGTTCTTATGATTTTGCCGATGGACATTTTTTTTTTCCCTGTGTCCCATATATATTTATATTTCTGTACTAGATGGCGAGGCTAACTCATTTTTTGATATTTTGTGACATTCCCTGTTTTTTTTTTCTGTGGAATCTCATATAAAAAAATATTTTAGAAATTTGCTTATTTATAATCTCTTTCCATTGATTTTAAAAATTTACCCCAATGTGTTCTTCTAAAGGTCCTAAAAGGATAATAAAATCGTCAATAGGATAATTTTTTTAAAATCAATATCCTAACTAAGGTGCGTTGTCCACATCAACTTAAAATATTTTTACCGACCGCTAGTTAGTTTGATGAATTAATTATTATCAATTAATAATATTATGAAAATATAAAAGGCAAACTAAAAAAATCCTGGGTATTAATTAGCTTTTTCGACAAAATTCACCCCTTAATTTGGCAAATTGGGGGAATAAAATCTTATAAATAGCCGATGAAGGCATGGCAGAAGTTTAGTAGTTTTACGCCTGTTGTCGCCAGTTCAATTGCGGTGGTGTTCGCGAGCGAAGCACGAACTTTGCTTTTTATACTCCGTATACTCCATGCTGTCTCGTAAATAAACAATTCTATAGATTAGCTGAAAAAGTTTTATTTTATTTTGTGAGGTAATTGAAGTTATGTTAACTGTGGTGCATTATGTGTTTAAGTATTGTTATTGAGTTTTATTAGAAAGGAAAAGTTTGTTTCAGTGAGTTTGCGACTTTTGAAATAACATAGAGTAGTGTATAAAAGATTGTCATTTTAAGTTTTTTTTAATTTTTGCTTTAATACAAGATGTTTTGGTAATTGTCTCGAAAGTGGCAGCAACTCCGATATTGACCAAATTTGGTATACGGGAGTTTTTTGGGGCGCTGATTATGATTCTGAAAAAAATATTTGGCGGAAACGTTTCGTTTTGGAGATATTCATTAGCAAACTTTAAAATCAAACTAACCTCATTTACACTATTCCTCCTTCTTTTTGTACGGAATTCTTGATTTTTATGATTGGAACACAATAGTTTATAAACACCTTTTAAAAACTTGTTTTTATATTTATTTTATACCTATTTTTTATTTAATTTTAAATATTTTACTTTTAAACGCCGAAACCATGTATACAATAGAGAATTTTTAAGTAAACTCAGTTTAAAAGTAACACTTGGCAATTTAATGAAAAAAAGGTGTAAAATAAACATAACAAAAAGTTTTTAAAAGGTGTTTATAAAATATTGTGTGCCACTTCAGTGTAAAAATCAAGAATTGTGTACAAAAAAAAGGGGAAATATAATGTAAATGAGGTTAGTTTAATTTTAAAGTTTGATGATGGATATCTCGAAAACGAAACGTTTTCGCTAAATATTTTTTTCAGATTTGTGATCAGCCCAAAAGAAAACTCCGTATACCAAATTTGGTCAAAATTGGAGTTGCGGCCACTTTCTAGACAATTACCAATGTTTTTTACTAAATGTTGCATACCAATAAAAAAAGGATAATTTTCAGACGTAAAAATTATAAATATTTTTTTGAAGATTAAGACAATATTGCCTACATTTTTATTAGATCAACTTATTTTTCTTGTCAATAATTCTGACAAAAATTATTCGTTAACATTTTGTAGTCTATGAGCCCATGATCGCCTGACTTACGTTACATTAGGTAAAGTAAACTGTAAGTTTCTCGGCGCAATTTAACCAACAGCAGTTGGAACGATTGGCTATATTTTTGCAATTTTTAAAGTTGCATATGATTTTATATATTTTAGGATATGATTACACCCCCACATAGTCCATGGAGATTGGTTTACAACCTTCTTCTCAGGAATAGAGATGTATTGTTTCATTTTTCCAAGGTCCATTCGAAACAATAATCGCAGTGAGAATAGCTTTTAATACCACTGCCTCGACCACTGCTATTTTCGCCATTCTTTAGATTTGGCAACTTTTCAACCCCCTAATAGGGGTAATTTTTAAAGATTTGCAAAAAAACGAAAAGCAATGCTTATCCTAATTTTTTGCGACGAGTTATTTGGTATAAAATACATACTTGTATATCTTTTCCTCACCTCTCTGTGAATTGTAAAAAACAGGCAGTTTTTGAGCAATTTTTGCAGTTACTCTTTCTACTCAAAATTGTCAGAGTAATTTTAATATTTATATTACTTTTTAATATTTTCTTGGGGATGGTAATATAAGGGCCGGTTGTACAAACAATGGTTCAACACAAGTTTTCTTGAACTGCAGTTCACTGTTGAACCTAGTTCAGAATTTTGAGTGTTGTACCACTGCAGGTTTACCTGAACTATCAGTTGCAAAGCCCATAAAAAAAAGGAAGAAGAAAATTGCCACAACTTAACCTAATCAAAGATTTTATTTTTTATTAAAAAAGACTTAATAATAATTTAGAGTATGTATTTGTATTATTGTATTTTTTTTTGTTTAATTTTATATTTTTCTTACACACTACTGACAAAATAAATCACAGATGATAAATACATATTGTATGAAAAAATAAATCCTTTGTAATTTTCTGCATCTGCCCCTCCAGGAGATTGGATTTTATTATGCGTGCCATCCATGGCTACAATGCTAAAAAATCCTCGCCTCATAATGTTAATTTCAAATTCAGTTCTTGGTATTTTTATCAATTTTAGCCCCAATTGGGCAACTGATTCTTAAACCATAGATATTTTTCAACTTGCCGTTGACTTGTTAATACCTCCAAAATCTCCAACAACTTGCATAAAACTCCCAGTGGCTAGAAATCGTAAAGCAATGCATACCATTTCAGTATGTGTTAGTGCATGGTTTCTAAAAAAATAAATAGAACATTTAAACTTAAAATCAAATGTAATTAAACAATATAAATCTTACTTGTCTGCAACAGATGAAATTTGTTCAAAAATTTCATCTATGATAAATCCTACAGCTTGTTTTTTCAACCTAAATCTGGCCTTAAATTATTTGTCATTCCAAATGTTCAAATCTATTCTGTACACTTATGGGGCTCAAGAGTGTGCAACAATAATAAGTTATTCTACAAAATCCTTGTCGTCTGTCATATCTTTTATTATAAGATCCATTTTTAATTATAAAAACCGAATAGGTATCATTTTTAAAAATATAAAATCAAAATATTTAAAACACAAGGTGATCTGTCAAAAGAGTGAGGTTAAAAATTACTAAAAGAAGTTGAACTCATATTGAACGCCCAAATTCGGACGTTCAATATCAACCACAGTTCACCGTCTGAACCGGCTATGTACAACGAGTTTTTTCCGTTGAACCGATAATCAGCGTGAACTTCGGTTGAACGTCCATTGTACAACCGGGCCTTAATCGATCGATTAAGCACTTAGTATGGTGGCAACCCTGCCGTCGAACACCCCTAAATTTAAATAAATTGTAATTTTAATTGCCTTTTAATATAATTGCTGAGTTTTATATACAGTGCGAGTCTGCAACTTGGAATAAATTCAATAAATGAGAAACAAGTTACTTTTCGGAAATATGCTTGGAGCCGTTAATTGGTTTTTTAGGGACCCTGTTTTCTATAAAAAAATATTTATACGCTATGTCTCAAATTTAAGATATGACGTTATCGATAATTTTTTAATTATTTTTTTAAATCAGAACTCAAATTTTGTTAAGAATATTTTTAAAGCGTATATATCAAGTAGTTTGCAAGATACTAAATAACAATATTCTAATTAAAAAATAAACTATATTTTGTTTATGTTGATAATGTCTCTTCAATACGCGCTGAAATGTTAAATGATGCCGTTAAAACTATCATTTTTAATAAAAAAAATTGAATAAGAAACTGTAGTAAACACTTTTTACTTGCCTTAAACCAAAGACATTCAACGCATAAGGTGGTACCTTGCAAACGATATGGAAGCAAAACTTGAAATTGGGTAGTTATGTATAACTTGATATGCTCTTTAAAAATACACTTGAGAAAACTTTGATTCCGATTTAAAGTCATCGATGACAAAAAATTTTGGACAATCTGTATAAATATTTTTTACATGGCATAAAGAGCGACTAAAAATTCTGTTCGACGGGTTCAAGCAATTTTTTTATTGAATGTATTTCAAGTTAAAGACCCGCACTGTATAAAACTTAGCGATTATACACTATGTATCAGCCAAATGGAATAAATTCTATAATAAATTAATGGGAGCGTATTTGAAAAAATGCTCGAACATGTGGATTGGTATTTTTAATTGCGCATTCTTTTCAACTAAAACTATTTATACAGGGTGTGTCGTGTAAAGGCGGCTAATATCAACTTTCTTAATTGAAATGCAACACCCTGTATGTTATTCAATTTTGGGTTTTTTCAAAACATTCTAGACATATTTTATGTACAGTGTCCTTCCTATACCCATCTTCAACTGTTTCGGAAATAATAATCGTTTTCAGATTTATTGCATTTTTTGCCTTTGCATGCTTGCCACTTTCTTGAGGGTTACTTTTCGTGCATATACCTACTAGAGGCAGCCTTGCCGCTCAAATGTGCGAACAAGCGAGCGAGAGAGAAGGAAGAATAGATGTATAATATTTTTCTCTCGCTCCGCGTGCTGATTGATTGGCGAGAGGGGTATATACACCGCCGACAAATTAAGAGAGAGAAAGCGGAGAGAAAAGGTATACACCTATTTTTTTCTCTCTTGCATGCCTGTTCGATAGTAGGTTTATTCCCGCAGAGTAACCCTTAAGTAAGTGGTAAGCATGCAAAGACAATAAATCTAAAACACCTAATATTTCCGAAACAGTTAAAGATCGGTATAGGACATAGAATAGAAAATATGTCTAGAATTATCTGAAAAATCCAAAAATTAAATAATATACAGGGTGTTGCATTTAAATTAAGAAAGTTAGTATTGGCCACTGTTATATGACACACCCTGTATAAAAAGTTTGGAAAAAATGCGCAACTAAAAATACTAATAGACGTGTTCGAGTGTTTTTTCGAACACTTCTTCATTTATTTATAATCGAATTTATTCCATTTGGCTGATACACACTGTATAGTATTATAACGTAATTACAATTACAACATATTTTAGTTTGAAGCTGTCCGGCGGGAGGTTGCACTATACTAAGTGTCTGGTAATCGATAACGTGATTTCTAACCCTATCACAAAGAAAATATCAAAAAATTAGGCCTTATACTCTGACAATTTTGGGTAGCAATTTTAAACATCTTTGCTACCTGTTACCTGCCAAAGCCACGAACCCGGAACGGGATATGCGTTGAAATTAGCAATGGATTAGCAATGAAAATAACCGGTTTAAATGTTTAACAAATTTCAGATTTTGCAGGTTGGCCTACAAAACCCATTAAATCCTGACAATGACGTTGAAAATTCTAACCGTTGTTATTTTAAATTGAAGTCCATTGCAAATTAAAACGCATCATACCGGCCGTTAGTGTCCTATTATTCTACCCGTTGGGTACTTGCTAAGAAAAATGTTTTCGACGAAATCGTGAGGTCAATTTCCAATTTATTTAAAAATTAAGTTGGTTTTTAATATCATTTGACATTGTTTGTTATTTTAGATATTTTAGACAAAACCCTTTTAAAATAACAGTTAATACGTCATCCGTCTTTTAAAATATTTTTGTGTTTCACAGGAATTTGGAAACCTAGTTTTTTTTTCTTCCACTGTACAAAAATTATTCAATAAGCTATGGTGTCGATTTTATAAAACGATTTGAGATCGTTTAGTTAAGATGTATGTTTAAATTAGAAGATCAACGCTGTTAAATAACGATACGTCTCGTTTTATACGGTTTGCCATATAGACGTGACGTATCGGTGTTTTCAAGCTTCGATTCAACTAAAGCAAAATAACAAACCTAATATTACATTTCATTTAATGAATAGATTATTAACATTTCTTTTTCACAAATCTTAATATATTAATATTAAAAAATAAAAATGACTAGTGAATAAACTAAAATCTTGATCGGTCTACATTTGATAATAATAAAGTTTCGGTACTAATGTTCTCAACCGCTCAAATACAAAACTTTTTTAAACAAACTTTTATACTAATGGTTATCACCCAGTTGTATTTTACATAGCAACGGTGCCAGATTGAAATTTCAACGCTTTAAATACATTTTGGTTTTTTATTGAGCTTTTAATTTTTCTTACAGTGTTTTTAAAATATTTTAAGTCCGACTTGTATGGTGTGTTTTGACTGTGTTGGGCAATCCTAATGACGTTTCACCTTGTTGCTTGGGTTTTCTGGTGCTATGAGTGCCTTCGATGACCAAAATTCACAGAATTTGTGATAATTTTTGAAACATTGTTGTCTCTCGCTTAGTAAGAGACCGACAACATTTTCAAATATTGACTGTCTAAATTTTCCTGTAATTGTACTTCCGAAAACAATGACCATAAAGTTCAAGAACAAAGAAACATCGGAACGAGTAAACGTCGAATAGAATTGCCCAACATGCCTGTCAAGAGGCTGAACAATGGTCTAGCAAAAATTTTATGGAAAACTTGAAAGAAAAATTTTAAAGCTTCTGAGTTAAACAACCAAAATGTATCTGGCAAGCCTATTATCGATATTCCAAATATCTGGCAGCCGTTGCTGAACCGTGAAAAATCGGTCAAGCTTCGGTGAACAACGGATAGTATATACATATATCGTAGCTTTTAAGAATAGTTTTTAGTTAAAAACGGTTGGAGATACATCACTTACCGAAACGTTGTGTAGCAATTAACAAATAAAGACAATGGAAGTCCAAGATTTTAGTGTTACTAAAACCATAACATTGTCTAACACTTTCAAGGATATGTACTAGAGTATCTTAAATACTAGCTGTTTCACAGGCATCGCGTTAGTGATGAGCGAGACCAAGACCAAGACCGCCTTTTCACTTGCAAGACCAAGACCAAGACCGGGTATGCAAGACCAAGACTGGGGAGTGCAAGACTACGCAAGACCAAGACCGACCTGCAAGACTCTTGCACTTCTGCGATTTTTTTTTAATATTATAATATTTAATTTTCATATTCAATATACAGAAATAAGTTATTTAGACATGACAAAAAATATGCCGAGAACTGCCAAAAAAGGTAATTATTTAATGAGCAACAGGTTTCCTGAATAAAATTATAATCAAATCGATCACTTTGTTCTTTTATACAGTTTTCTTAATGAGATGATGACTTAATGGTCCGACAAAGCTCGATATCTTCGAAACCGTTCACGACAGAGAAAAACGAGGGGTACAAAAGTTATAGAAGCTAAAAATTACTTTCATATTCCTAATGTTTTTAAAAATTAGCTATCTAGTGATGCCACTTAAAAAGTGCATCAAAGATTTTTAAAATCCATATATACCTTATTTTTGTTCCACACTGTAAGAAGTGGCACCATTAGATTGCTTTTTATAACTTAGATATAATTGTAAAAGTAATAAATTAACAAAAATATATTTTTCATATCAAATAGGAATACTTTTTATATAAATAAAATTTAATATCACTTCCGGTTTGGATGAAAAAGTCAAAACATAGCCAAAAGAATAATGATAACTTCATTTTTGTCAAAACCGAAAATAATATTTATCTTCGTCCACATTGTTTATATATGACAGTTCAACAATTTTCAGCATAATATACGGGGTGGCCATTTTTTTAATGGATTTTTTGCTATAAATTTTTATTTTAGATTAAAAGCTAAAAATGGGGAGTTTTCTTAAGCCCCAGTGGATTCTTCGGAAAATTCTGGAATAGAAAATAATTTTACATTTTCTATTCTTTATTTTTGTATGATCAGTTTTTTACTATCAAAAACGATTTTAGAAATATCGAGCTTTATCACACTATTGAGCCACCTTGTAGATGCAGGATATTAATAAAGAATTTATACAAACTTCTGAGATGAATAGTTTATATGAACTGACAAGTTTTTTAAATAACTTTTTTTTATTAGAAACCAATGTTATCATAATCATTTTCAGAAAAATTTCACATCTGCTTCAAATTAAAAGTCTTAATGATTTTTGTTGCTCACAGAGTACACAGTTTTGTATTTGCTTTAATTTTATAAGCTTCTTCAAAGAAAACTTAAATAGTTTTTATCACTTATATCTCTCCGGTAGCGTAGTGGTCTGAGTTTCGGCTCACCACCCCGGCGATCCGGGTTCGATTCCCAGAGCCGGAGAGACACTTTTAGGTAGTAGTTATTTAAATAACGTCCATGGTGGCACTACCGCGTTGTCTAAAAGGTGCTGTGAAAATGCAAAACATGCATGTTTCAGTGCTTGGACAACGTTGACGGAACAACTGGGAAGAAATGGGTTAAACACCGGAAAACCCGGCACTCACAGTACTTTGATACTTAGGTCTATATATGTATATATAATCTGTAGGATATAATATACATATATAAAAATCCTTTGTGAGCTGTCAAATAGTTATGTATAAAAGCAGGTTGTGTCTTAATTGAACTAAATATGGACTGCTATAAATAAACCCCTATATTTAAAATATGCGTTTTAATCGAAAAATTTGAACATGTAAGGTTGAAATTAGTATATTCTAAAATTTTAAAGCAAAAAATAGAGTCTTTATATTTATTTATTATTAGGTAATAAAAAATATATTTTATTTAAGATTGCTTTGTTTAAATTATTACTACCAAAAAAAGCAAGACCAGCAAGACTCTTGCAGCAAGACCAAGACCAAGACCGGGTGGTGCAAGACCAAGACCTTCTTTTGGCTTGCAAGACCAAGACCAAGACCAGGCTTGCAAGACCAAGACCAAGACTAGCCCGGTCTTGGTCTTGGTCTTGCTTTGCTCATCACTACATCGCGTACCAAATGCCAATCTTACTTTATTCGTAATTTTTAAATTTTTACTTTTTTTAAGGAAGTAGGAGTAAAACTAGACATATTTGACTCTAAAGGTTACTTTTAGCACTTACAGTAACTTTTCAATATAGGTTTAAATAGAAAACCATGACCTGTTATCGGTCAACCTAAACTTTAAACTTAAGTTAAAGATTTAGACTAAAAATACAAAATAAACCTGATATAAAATCTCACAACCCTTTTAACATTAATTAATAAGAGATATCGGCAAATTTTTAACTTTTAAAATACTACAATATAGAAAAACTGTTACTTCACAGCCAAATAAAAAATGAATAACCCTTAGTTATTTAAAAAAAAGTAGTAATGTAAACTGGAACACAGAAATGTTTTAATAAATTAAAATTTATTATTTTTATGAAATGAAAAATTATGTTGAAAAGCAGTTTTGCGCTAGGATCTATCGTTTAGTATGAGCGAGCCTGTTAACTTCTGAAAGTCATTTTCTGGTTATTTTAATAAGATAGGTAGCCATAAGATACCTTACATAAAATAATGTCCCATTTATACAAAGCGTTTCTAGTGTCTGGTAAATAGCAATTGGGTAAGGGTGGGTGTTTGTTCAATGGCACTGTCTCTGAATCAACAACGGAATTACACGTTTAATTGAATTATTAAAATGGACGCGGTTTAAAAACAAAAACGCATGAACTTCATCAAGTCTTTTATTATCTTCTTTTTATCTTAAAGCCCTAACCAAAACTTGGTTAGACTCTGGACTATTTTTCGATTTAATCGCATTGACTAACACTACCAGAGGTAGTAGGATCTTGATAGACCTAAACAAGATCTATAATCCGGTTCCAATTAATGTTTTATTAACGAAGCTCAAAATTGATGTTCTGAGAGAAGACTAACGTTGGCGTATTGTGCAATTCGTATACTCCCTATTTATATACCACCGAATCTTGGAATTGAAGCTTATCATATACTGTTTATTAAATCAATAAATTTAAATTATTTAACTTATGATAACGCTTTGATTATATTAGTGGAGTTAGTTACCTAAAGGATTTTTTATAGCGATAATTACGTTTTCATA
Organism: Listronotus oregonensis; assembly: GCA_019359885.1. Classification (NCBI taxonomy): domain Eukaryota; kingdom Metazoa; phylum Arthropoda; class Insecta; order Coleoptera; family Curculionidae; genus Listronotus; species Listronotus oregonensis. The sequence continues at coordinate 75,881 of JAHBCN010000764.1, read as the reverse complement.
TTATTAAACTTGTGTGACGGAAGCGTTTGAATTAGCATAATCACCTCTTTAATGACCATGATAATAGGGATCTCGTTTAAGGGCAATGGCCTTTTAGCGTCGTTTAAGCAGAATATTCATTAATAATTTTTTATGCACATCATACTGCTCTGGAGATATCGCCGCCAATCGTGCATATCTTTGATAAGTTTTCTATCCATGATGTATCCAAATACATTTGTCGTAGGTAATTTATCCGACCCTTTATAATGATTTATTAAATGCGGATTTCCCTTTTATAACTTTTTTGAATAAGTAACCTAAGCTAAATATATCATAACTTGATCAGCTGAAATCTCAAAAACGCAAACGCTTTACTGTATAGTAAAGCAAACAGTAACCGTACAGTATATTGCAAATTAAACAAATTAAAGTAAATTCTTAACACATAAAAAACATCAATATTATAAAAAACCATTTATCAATTGTATTTATTCTAAAAATATTAAAATAAAAATAAAAAAACAATATTGTTTTTTATCAAATTACTACAAATCATTTAAACCATAAAGAACATCTATCAGCTCTAAGGAAGGTATCTTAAAGTAATATCTGGTTATATTAATGTACAATTTTAAAGTGTTTAGATCGCCTTTAATGATATATATATATATATATATATATATATATAGTATATATATATATATATATATATATATATATATATATATATATATATATATATATATATATATATATATATGTTATTTATTAAAATGAAATTAAGTCGCCTCAAATTTAAATTATTTGATCCATCCGAAAAAATTTTAATGCCAAAGTGATTCTCTTTTACCAATATTAAAAAAATACGTCTTTATTTTTCCTACCAAAAAATTTACATCTTATTTATATATTCCCAGTTAAATTATCGCCGCAGTTCTTTTACGCCTGCTTTCTCTAATTTAATTCCGGTGGTTTTCGCAAGAAAATCACGATTTTTTTTGCTGTCTATGCGGTATCATAAATAATTAATTTCAGTAATCAGATTGTGGATTTTTTTATGTTGTTGATTAAATAAACTTACTTTTTTAAAAGTAGCGATTTAAGTATTGTTAAAAATAGGATTTTTTAATAGGCAAGTCGAATTTTTCTTTTTTGTAATTATTATGGTTCTAAACTTGGGTAATCTTCCTAAATTAATTTTTTCGGTTTTCTGCCTAAAATTTACGTTACTTATGGTATCATTTAATAAAAATATAAAACACTTTTACAGTATGACATTTGTAAAAATTAAAATACCTATTAAAATTTAACGCATGTGAAAAATATAAACAATCAAAAAACATATATTTTAAAAATAAAACGCCAATCAAAAATTTGACATGCCCACAAAATTACGATATTTGCCTATTAACAAAAATATAAAATATCTACACTATCTCTATACCAAAAACATCTACAAAATAAAACCTAGATTATGCAGCATTTGTTTTTTACTTTACTTATACCTCTTGGGGATCTACTAAAATAATGTATTAATATTTTTTAAATTTTAATTTACAAAACGTCCCCAAGGTATGCCAGTGACCCAATTTGTCAAAATAATACCATTATATTTACTATTTTTTGTATCAATTTTTTTTATAATATATTTGCTTTTATATATTTGGTTCTAAAGAATTTCGTTAACCCATACATAGAACCTACAAAATATATTATAACTAAAAATGTATCTTAACCAATACAATTTAAATATATTTTTTTTAAATTTGTCGTTATAATAATAGTTCTACTTATTTTTATCCCCAATAAAAAACTGTTATTGTATTCAGAAGGCCTTCACCACACAATTTGATGAAGTCTAAAGATATATTTAATCAATATTTGTTAAAACAGAATACTTTTACTTCTACAAATGTATATGAGGAATAGTCGTATTCATTAATTAATGTTATGTTATTCATTTAATCAATGTGTTATAAAATTCGGCATAATATTAATAGTATATTTATTTTAAAGTGTTATTTTTGTGGATTTGTTGAAAATATTTTTGTATAGTTATTAAAGTGCTGTTTGCTGTGTTTTCCAAAGTATTTAACAGAATGAAATAATAATATTTTCCTTTTTTTTTGCTAAACCGCAGGAGCTTAAACATGCTGTTTTTATATGTGCAACTACTCTAACGGCCGAGTGATGAACGCGTTGTTAAAATTAGCAATGGACTTAACAATGTTAACTATTTGTCAAAAAATAATTTATTTCGGGATTTTGCATTTAAAATCAAATAAACAAAAAAAAAACTTAAAAAAATAATTACCTTGCACTGAATATGAAAAAAATTGGTTCGACACTCGACACTTCAACAAAGTTATTTTATATATTTTCTTTAAAAACAAGCAGCTCAATAGATAGCTCAAATAACCAGTACTGCAGAACGTCTTTAAATTTGGGTTTTTAACAGGTTCTCTAATATAATTCATGCCTACAAATTTTATTGCTACATTCCGCTAGGTTTAGATTCATCTAGAGTAGACAAAATATTTGCTTTATTTTTATAGAAAATTATAGTTTTAATTTATTAAATATAAGTAAAAACTATTTTTTACAAGAATTTTATTACTTGCTTCTCTTTAATATCTATCCACTTTTACGGACACAATTTGAATTGTTTTTTTAAGCATAGATAGATATTAAAGAGCAGTAAGTAATTAAATTCTTGTAAATAATTAGGTTTACTAATATGTATTAAGTTAAAACATTTTTGCTAGGTAAATAAAGCAAATACTTTGTTTACTCTGGGTGAATCTACCTACCGCAATGTATTAATAAAATGTAGTAGGCATAAATTATTTTAAAGAACCTGTTAAAAACCCAAATTTAAAGAGATTTTGCGGTATTGGTCACTTGAGCTATTTATCATACTGCTTGTTCTTGAAAAAAAAAATTAAAAAATGATTGTTGCCAAACCTATTTTTTTATTATTATGCTGTACCTTGCACAGCATAATAATAAAAAATAGGTTTTATTTTTTAAAATGTTTTTTATGCTTAATGGATTTTAAACGCATAATGCCGAACTAAACTATTTCTTGTCATCTAGTTACCATGAAATGTTTAAAAATGTGCTGCATTTTCAAGTTTTTTCATTTTTTACACTTTGTTAAATTTAACAATTGTTAAGTTCATTGCTAACTTTAATAACGCGTTTATCACACGGCCGTAAGATTGTCACTTTAATATTTTGGATCTTATTTGCAAATCCAGAGCCTTTTAAGTAAGATACTTCCCAACTCTGCACTACTGACTAATTCTAACTAAATGTTAAACTGATTAAATAATTTCTTTATGCCTAAGATATGTTTCACAATCATCTGCTTGTGCAATATACCTAATATCTCATAGAGGGGTTTTTAGCTAAGAAATTTTTGTTACCGTCCTATTACCCTAATGCAGAGCATTGTATTTAGGAAAGTATAGGTTAGTTTTTTTTAATAAATTTGTAAGTACGTAAAATAGAATAGAATATAATAGTTCCAAAGTAAACAAAATTTTACATTTATAAATATCTGTTTGGAGGTTAAAAATGTGTCACATGTTTAAAACTTTCGCTAAATTTAAAAACACTAATTTTTGTATATGAGAGCCTTTATTTTTCAAAAAAGTAGCACAAATTGTGCAAACCGCAACCCTCTATCTTTACTAATAATGGAGATACCTTGCAAGATATACGAAATCTGGACATTCTGTACAATAACAAGTTTAAACCATTTGCATATTATATTTATCACAGAATCAAATTAGTCGCTCATGTCACAAAAGGAGTTTATAACTGTTAGCTTTACTTGAAATTATTTAATTTGGTAATATTTCTACTACATAAGGCAATTTATTTCAAATATCAAATTTTTAGGAATAAAATCGGACTATCTCAATTTGAGTGTGACGAAAGCAAAAACAAGTAAATTAAAATGTATCGCATTTGCCTAAAAAGTCAGTAAGCGTGGACGTAGTTGACCAATGGTGAACATTTTTTACATTTGTATTTTTTTACATTAGCCACTGGTAAATTCAGGCCACGCATTATTGTTTGTCAGATGGTAGTAAATTTTTTTCTGTTCATCTTCAATGAAGTTATATTTTATATTCATAATAAAATCAATTGCAATTAAGATGGTCTTGAACATATTTTTGACCAGTAAGAAATTCATGTGGTAACGCAAAAAAGTCTACACTTTTATAAAATATAAAAAAAAAATATTTTTTTAAAAAATTTTGGCCACGCCTAAAATATTTAATGAATGTGAGGAACTGATAACAATGGTTACACGAGTCTCTACAAGGGCGTTAAAAGTACTGAAGAAACGCCTAAGTATATGTGGTGGGATACCTCTTACAAAAATGCTTAGTACGTCACTCGTGTAACTTTTGTTTAGAGGTTATCAAGTCAAAATCTTTAGAGGAACAATGGACTTCCCATAGTCAACAAAAAGCTTATGATATAAATGAAAAGAAATTTTTAGGCTTAATCATTCTTTCCAAGCATGTTGTTGAATACATTATAGAAATTGAAAATATTTTCATTAACATTTCAATGAATTTGCTTGTAAATATGAAATTAAAAATGTAAAAATTTTGTTTGGAATATTTTTTATCATTGTACACAAGGGTTCGTATCTACTACACCATCAAATTTATCAATAAGGATATTAAAAGTTCTAAAACAAATCCGCAGCATCTAAAATTCTCAATCCTAACAAATGTATTATGATTGGTAGTAGTTTTTAATAAACCTTTTTTTTAAATCACAGATTACTTATTATGTTTTTGTCTTATTTAATTCAATATTTTTGTTAGTAATATTGGATTTTTCTTTTGTAATAAATCCTGAATTTAAATAATTGCGTTTTTTTGGGCTTTGCTTATGATCAATTTATTTGTATTTGCCCATATATAATTATTAAAATGTAAGTCCTTTTATATTTTCTTCATTGAAATCCTAATTGAAGGTCAGTTTAGATAAAATATGCCATCCACCTGACCCATTATCAACATATAGCTAATCATTCAACACTGAATGCTTTTTTACTGAGACACACAATATATAATACATTTTAGAAATCCCCCGTACAAACGAGATCAACGCTAAACCATTGAACGTTCCAGAAACGGCCCTCGTGTAACGATGCGCCGCCTCCCATCAGCTGCATGTATACACCTACGCTTTGTGCCTCGTCTCTCAAAGTACCGACGCGAAGAGACTCTACTATTCTTTTAACTACACTATGGCCCAGTGGCGAAATTTTGAGGATTTTAATTAAAGTCATACAACTGAGGTGCATCCTATAAATAAATAATTTTAATCTTCTTGCAGTTTACAGTGCTTAACGTTGCGTAATTATGGAATCATCTTGAAAAGTCCTGGTTGATTACTTGCCAAATACTCTTCACAATGGAACCGCTTCGGCTCTGGTCCCGGGTTATAGTGACTGAGTGTGCTCGGACCTATTGACCCCTGTGAATTTTCTGATCACCTAAAACAAAATAAAGAAAAACCTTTAAAAATCAATCAGAATACTTATTTTTTTGAATGCCACATCGGCCAAATCTTCTCCGGTAATATTGACAGGTATTCCTGCAATCTCGTCACGAATCTGTTGTTTAAGGGCTCGGATTGTCCTGGGTGCATCAGATTCAAACACATTTAATTTTACATATCTCCACAAAAAGAAGTCGCAGACAGTTAGGTCAGGAAATTAAGCGAGCCAACTGATATCCCCCTTTCGAGAAACGATACGCCATGGGAACAAGGCATACAAGCCGTACTGCAAGAATTTCAATAAATGCTCTTAAGACTTTGTTCATAGAACGAATCGTTTCTCAAAAAGAGGATGTCAGTAGGCCCCCTAGGTCTCTCGACCTAACTGAATGCCCAGCCCTCAAGCAACAGATTCGTGACGAGATTGCAGCAATACCTGTCGAAATGCAGAAAAGAGTTATGCAAACATTAAAGTTAAGGTCTGGCTAAAGGGAAGCGCCCCCCTACCAACTCTTGAATTAAAAAAAATCAAGGGTTGATAGGGGGCCGCAAACCTAAAGCCATATCTTGATTTTATGTTTAGGGGTCCTTCGTGGACAATAACACAAATTTTTAAAGTGCCTGAAGAATCTACTCAAAATGGTTCACCAGTTCTCGGTCTATAGGCTACGTAATTGCCTTTATGTTGACTTTTCTAAGATTCTTCGTCGCAATATAACTAAAAAAATATTACTCATTGACTTTAATAATATACCTTAATAGTATCAAATTAATAGTGTCAACTACAAATGTATTAAGTTATTAAATAAAAACTAGTAAATTAACCCTTACAAATATAAAGTAGTGGCTTAATATTCATAAACGTCTCTTAATATTATTCTACCTCTAAGTTAGCAAATTAGCCATATTAAATTCTATAAATAGCTACTAAAGTCAGAGCAGAAGTGTACTCTAGTTTCATGTCCGCTGTTGTCGGTTGAATTGCAGTGGCAGTTAATGTACCTACAAGTTTATTTTATTTTGTACCTCATTCTATTTTGTAAGAAAACAATTTTATTGATTTGTCGGCTAAGTTTTCTTATTAAGTGGCATTTTTGAAGGTATGTTTTTATAAGAGTAAATTTGTGTCTTAAAGGGTATTTATAGATATTTCAATGTATTTAACGAAAAACCTAAATTGAGTTTTTGTGTGATTTTAACAATTAAACCAATTAATTATTTATTAGTTTTTTCGGAGTAAGAATTATTTATTAGTAGTCCAGATGATGTTTTATAGAAGGTATTTTAGAATTAAAAAATAAATCAATACAATATTTATGAATTAGGTCCCAAAAGATTATTATAAAATTTACTTTTAATCAAATCAACTTAAGGTACTATTACCCGCTCGCTCGGCTAACTTCAAACGCGTTTTTCTCGAAATCAGTTTTTTTCAGCTGGCGGACAAATAATCTCCGATCTACTAGCTCGATTTAAATAAATCTTGAAGCATTTTGTTTGTTTAAGCTTCCTCTACAAGAATCGACTGCAATTTAATTAAAAAAAAAATAGTATTAAAAAAATTTTGGAAAAAAGGTCGATTTTTGATCTTTTTTTTTTAACGTCCGCCATTTTTTAAGAATTTTTTTTAAATTTCCAAATTTTCTGGTCAATTCTTGTGTAAGACGGCTTCCTTTTTAAAACCCATTTTAATTTTTTTGCTTCAAACTTGCCGTTCCAGAGATTAACTGTCCGCCATGGAGCTGTGTTTTTTAAGGGGTTGATTTTGGCACCCTCTATAAAGTGCCATGATTTGAAAAATTAAAAAAAAATATTTTTTTTTTATTCTACAAAAGTTGTTTAATACCATAAAGAAAGTTTGATTACATTATCTGATAAATAAAGTGTAGAAAAAGAATATTGAAAACGTGTCTGACCTTCTAATAAATATTTTTCTTTGCCTATTTAAGAACCACCTGTTAAATATATTTTTTTCGAAAAATGTAGTTTTGTCGTAATTACCATTTAAATGTTATGTGTGGCCCTTAAAATCTGGCATCGCACCAAAATAACTTGTAATTCAACGCGACGACACAAAGTTGCCTGTCCCCGCCGCTGTTACATTTATTAGATTTTTAAATTTTTGGTAGCCAGGTTTTTCAAAGATTCTGGTAGAAAACTTTTTTTTTTAATTTAGGTATTAAATCTATTTTTGGAGTTTTGTTATGATTCTATAATGAATACAGACAGAGACAATTGTAGTTATCACTATAGACACACAGAACAATGTAAAATTTTTGGTAATAGGTTTGGACGCTCGCTTGCTGAGATTCCTTGAGCGAGCGTCCATCGAGAGAATTTACGTGCACACGCTGCTGTATAAACGAACACTGTTGCCAAACCAATAAAAGAAGTTACAGAAAGTAGGAATTATTTCTGTCGAAAATAGGCTTCTAATTTATATTCGTTTTTAAATCTTAATCTTATTTTTTTTAAGTAAATAATAAAATTTTATTTATTTAAACTTGTACTGTTGGGAATTATTTCCTAAAATATATTTATACCTAGTATAAGAATACACGTTGGTAAACATGATTTCAAATTTTTACAAATTCTATTTTTTTTTATTATAAGACATTCTTACATAAAAAAAAATGTTTGTATAGGCTCACCTAAATTTATTTAATTTTTTTTTATAAATAAAATCCAAATAAACGCATGTATTTTTTAGTTTATTGCTATTGGCAAATAAAGTAAGAATTATTAATTAAATTGTGGCAATCAAAGAAGCAAAAAACGGCTATTTTTTTGGAGTTAAATTAAAAAAAAGAACGTTTTTGTTTAATTCATTGTATATCTTGTTGCCATTTGTGCGTTGTGATTTGTTTGTGTTTTTGTGGTGGTAATTAAAATTTGTATTCTTGTTAAAATGTCGGAAAATCTATGTCAATATTATGACTGTCGAGTGATTCGAAGAGCAGATAAATTTAGGCTTTTTCGTTTTCCCTACAAGGATAGTACACTATGTAAGCAATTGATTATAAACTGTGGTAATTATTTATCTATGTATATTAAAATTATTTAGACTAATAAATACCTTATAATTATATGATCGACACCTAAAATTTAATCGGTGTTTAGAGTAACCTTTTGATAGTTATTAATTCAAATAATTGATATTTAAAAAAGTGACCGCAAAAATCGCTTAAAAACTGCCTATTTTTTCACATTTATTCATTTAGGAAAAGCATTGCTTTTCGTTTCTTGCATTTTTTTAAAAATCACTTTTATTTAGGGGTCGGAAAGATGCCAAATCTAAAAAATTGCAAAAATAGCAGTGTTATTAAAAGTTACTCTCACTGCAATTTTTGTTCCAAATGGACCTTAAAAAAATAAAATAATACATTTCCATCCCTGCGAAGGTTGTAAATGAACCCCCATAAACTATGTGGGGGTACAATTATCCCCTAAAATATATAAAATCATGTACAACTTTAAAAATTGCAAAAAAATCAGATTTTTTGGACATGTCTTATAAAAAATAAATGTATATGATAGTCAAACACCCTTTTCCAAGGGTAAAACTACCCTTATTAGTAAGAAAAAATGAATGAAATCCCAGCTTTTACAAAAAAAATCTTAGCTTTGTATTTTTTCGATCCAAGTTAAAAAGCCGGTGTACCTAGATTTTTTGAGATCACATTTAACCAAAACCACCCCTGCAAGGGGGTAAATTAATCCCCTAAAATTAAGAAAATTCATGTTATATTTGAGATATTCTAAAACATCCAAATATATTTTTTAATATTTTAAAAGTTTTATATGATTTTATATTCTGACTTTCATTAACGGATAATTATTGTCGAATAATTTCCATGGTTACAATTGTCACAAAAATTTGTTATTATGAAATTATCCGGATAATTTTATTCGTTAATGAAAACATAGGATAAATTACCCTAGTGTTGATTAAATGAACTCGAAAAGCCTAAGAAGGTCTACTTTATTTATCTAGGATGAAAAATATGAGCCCAAAACGCTTTTTGCATAAGCTAACATTTTACTTAATTTTTCTGATAATGCGGGTTTCTTTACCCTTAATATTAGGAGTGGTTTATTATCAAAACTTACTCTAAACTGTCCATCCTATTTAAGATATCCTAAAACATCTAAATGTTTTTTTTTACAATTTTAAGTTGTATATGATTTTGTACATTTTAGGGGATGAATATACCCCCTTGCAGGAGTGATTTTGGTTAAAAGTAAACTAGAAAAATCTAGTTACACCTGATTTATATACTTGGATCAAAAAAATACCAACTAACACTTTTTTTGAAAAAGCTAGTATTTCATTTAATTTTTCCTATTAATAAGGGTAGTTCCACCCTTAGAGTAGGGTAGTTGATTATCATAAACATTTATTTCTTATTAGACATGTCCTAAAAAATCCGATGTTTTGCAATTTTTGAAGTTGTATACGATTTTATATATTTTAAGGGGATGATAGTCCATGGAGGTTGGTTTACAACCTTCTTAGGGATGAAAATGTATTACTTTATTTTTCCAAGGTCCATTTGAAACAAAAATCGCAGTGAGAAGAAACCTTTAATAACACTGCAATTTTCGCAATTCTTCAGATTTGGCGATTTTCCAACAACTAAAAGGGGGTGTTTTTTTAAAATTTGCAAAAAACGAAAAGCAGTGCTCATCTTAATTTTTTGCGACAAGTAATTTAGTATAAAATTCATATTTGCATGTTTTTTCTCACCTTTCTGTAAATTGTGAAAAAAAAAAAAGTTGTTGCGGTTCCTCCTTATGATGACAAACAAGGTTCTATATTTAATTGTAGGACTGAAATAAATTTTAAAAAATTAAGTTCCGGGGGGATTGGAAGCCACTTAAAGTGGGAAATATGGAAAACAATTAAGGTCGCTCGTTAATTTTAATTGGATGGTAATTTTTTTCTTTTTCAATTGTATTTTATATTTCTGCTTAAGTAATCGGTAAATTTAACTATGCACGCGGTACCTCTAAAGCATGGGTAAGATTAATAAAAATGTGAAAGGTAACGGGGCGCGCGATTCGAATACTCCATATTTGTACTGCAAAATCCAGTTTGAATTGAAATCGTATCTGCTCCCTTTCTCGAGATTTCGAAAAAAAAATCTTTCAAATTTTATAGATTTTTTTTATTTATTTTGAAAATAAAAATGCATTCATTTAAGTTTCGCAATTTCTAGTAATTTGTTTCATATTCCACGTACAAAGACAAATATTATTATTTTTTTTAATATCAATTTTTAAAAAACTTTTTAATCGAAAAATTACCATTTTTGATTTTTTAATTACTTTATTTTCTATAAACTTAAAAAAATAAAAACATTTGTCAAATTAAAACAAAAATATTCATGTTGATTTTACATTCCAAAAAGTGGGGTCGTGATTAAAATTTTAGAATAAATAATGGTCTTTTATATTGTTCTTAATAAATAGGTATTTGCGTAATATTTAAAAACTATACATTTTAGACCCAGCAACCCTTATACTACGTAAATAAAGTTTTATAATAAAAGTACAATAAATATAAGAGAGCTGATGTGACGATTTTTTTTTAACTGTATAAGATTGCTCAAAAGTCTGCTCTTTTTTGAAAAATTATAGGACCTGAAATTTGATTTATATTATTGTTAATAAGTTTTAAATATTTTAAGCAGCTTTTCCTTAACCGCTTGGGCTCACTAGCCAACTTGTAGAAAATTTTAGTTTCATTCAGGACTTTTGAAACAATCTGTATTTACATTTCATATTAAATGATGCCCAATTACACAATTATTACCTTTTTGTTTACATAAAAAAGTTAAATTCAACAAAAACTCTAACGTTATTTTATATTAACAATAATAATTTATTTATTCACTAACAGCGATGGCGTACTGGCCAGCGTACCAGCCTCTCAAATAGGCCTTAGGAGAGATTTTTTTTGCAGATTGGATTTGTAAGCGGTTTTTTTTTGCATTTGATTCGTATGACCGGTTACAAACTTAATAAACAAATTTAATTAATGGGAAATGAAAAACTGGATTTGTATATTAAAAAATGCATTTTAAATTTATAATTATATATTTTTTTCTAATTACAAACTATAAAATGTATTTCAAAATTTTTTTTGTCTAATGCACAGCGGCAGTTTTTTATTTCTCGTTAATAAAATTTGTTTACAAAGTTTTTAGAGGTTCATACGAATCGAATACCAAAAACCGGACTTAAATCCATCTTACAGCACAAAAAATTCATCGTGCATTACTTCGTTTCCCCGACCAATATCTGTGCAAAAAGCAGTTTGTTGTTTTTGCAACATAAATATATGCGGAGGGAGCTTACACTTTAAATAGACTATGACATAGTAAGAACTCAAAGCGGCAACGCTGAGAGGTACCTCAGCAGGTAAAAATTAAATATTCTAATGTCGGCAAAAAGTACTTATACAAAGGGACTGGACGTCTATAGTGATAACTACAATTGTCTTTGATACAGAGATATAAAGCTAAACCCTAATATACCAAACCGTCTTGCTTCATACATCAATCCAAGTAGAGTGACAGATAATATTGAATAGTTCCTGCAAAGGGTAATGTAAAATTGAAATATGTTAACATCCTAATACGATTGTGTTGCAACCTAAAGCAAAAACATGTCTAAGAATACTGAAAGCAGCAACTCGTCGCAAAAAGAAGTGATTTAAATTTTTGTATGATTCTACTTGTAATTAACAATCATTTTTTTATGATAAAATGTTTGGCGCCGAAAATTTCTACAAAAATTAAAAAAGAAAAAAACAGCTAGAAAAAGAAGAAATAAATAGGTATTAAATTAACATAAGAGTGTATTTACGCTACACCTTAGGGGTCGGGCGAAAGGACGCGGAGACGGTGGGCGGAGACTAACAAACTCCCACTACCACAATTTTCGTATTAGGTTCTTCCAAATTCGGTGTATCGATGCGATGTTGTTTCCGATTGCAAGCCTACAGGAGATAACGTTTTTCGGTGACTATTTTTCACTTGAATAACATAAATTATACACCATTTTAAAGGTAAGGAAATAATCCATGCCTCTGCTGTAACGGATTTTTAAAATATGAGTCGAGTTAAGAAAAAATAGTATCTAAACATAACCGATTTTAGGGTGACTTTCACTCAAGGAAATATTAAAAACTAAATCCAATTTAAAAAAACTATTACAGCAGAAGCCTAGATTTAAGTATTGGCTTTCATATAGTTTTTGAAAATTATCGATAACTTATACCGTTTTTGAGAAAAACATTATGCCCCAAACCTCAAACTGGATCCAATTTTCGAGGCGCGAATGGACTCTTAAAAAGTACCATTTTCCATTTTTATATTATATATCTGTTCAAGAACTCATATTGAGTATATAATATAGATTTTTGGAAATTATTTAGTCAGTAAAAGGGATAATATAGTGTAAAAATAATTTAAAAATATTAAAAAAACAATTTATTAGATAACTTCAAGCGTCAACGAGATATCTACCAGGTATGTATGTATAATATGTATAATACACGGCGTTAGAGCGGTGGCCGCAGGACGCAATGTTAACATTAAAAACAAAGATTTAGCAATAAAATAATTTTGAAATCTCGTCGGAATCCTGAAGACTAATATTTAAACCTTACCTATTGCTCTTTGTAACCTCAAAAATCATGTTTTTTAACTGAGATACAGCGCTAAACGGTCGTTCTGCGTTTTTCATATTTTAAATTGTTTATAACTCGAAAACTATCAACTTTAGCGAAAAGTTACAAGAAACCTATTTTGTTCATAATGGTCCAAAAAATTTAAAAGTACCTTTGTACAGGGTAAAAATCCTAATATTTTGATATTTGTTTTAAAAAAAATTGTTTTAACCTGGTTTCTGCGGATTTGTTATAAGGAGCTAATTTTGAATAAGAGTGTGCAAAGAAATTGAGTCCAAATAATTCCGCTAACGGGAGTGAGCTTACAGCCCAGACTTATAGCTTAGTTACAAAGTTTCGTGTTAAAAAAATGTTTGGCAAAATTGTAATTTAGAAATAAAAGGTTATTTATAAAAACAAATGTGCAAAGGGCCTATTGGGGTAGCACAGCTTTAACAGCTATGCTTTTAAATTTCACAGTATATAATTAATACAAAATTCCGGTGTTATGGAAGGGTAAAAATTGCAGCAAAGTTTGCAGTCGAAATATGATGGTTGCTTTGAAAGTTAGAGTCCCGAAATAATTTTAAGCAAAATTTGTTAGCTTTTGCCGATGTTTAGCTTACTACCACAAAAATAAAACGTGACTTAAAAAAAATTCAAAATCGTAACATCCGGGCTAAATCCCAAGGGTAAGCGTGTTTGCGAATGTGTTATTATTATACTTTTAAATAAGGTTTTTTAAGTAATATTTTATATATTGTTTTTTTAATATAGATTTAAATTATTTTTTTGAATAAAATAACTATAATTCCTCCTGATTGTATTTGTTCTACAAGTAAGCAAAACAAATGGTATTTTGAGTTTCAGAGGCAAACCCGTTTTATCGTAGAAACTTCAACGCAATGAAAGGGTTTGCCTAAAGTCTTTTTAGAAATAAAATAAAAATTTACCAAAGCACGTACATTTTCCTTGTAAAGATATATTTTTTAATTGCAATTTTTTTTAAAAGGTCAATATTCGTTAAGAACCATTTATTTTGTACAGTTTGTTTTTTGGTTTATCATCAGTCCATTTTTAAAAGCAAAATTAAACATCTCACTACTTTAAAAGAAATTTATTTATTTTTTTTTTCGAGAAGGTCTTGCTCGTTGTTGCCCTAATGTCACGCCAGACGTTATTTACTACTGTCTTGGTTTTAAGTGCCAAAAATTGCGCAAAAGCTGTTACACTTGTAAAAGACGGACGTAGCTATGAATATATTGCAAGAATCCTTCATGTTCATCGCGCTACCAATAAAAGAGTATTCGAATGTTTTCTGCATACTGGCAGATATACGCGTAGAGCCGGCTGTGGCAGAAGACGAAAAACTACTGCTGTTGATAACAAATTACATCTTTGCGGGATCGCCATTTAACATCAGTACAGGAAAGAAATCTACTTCAAGAAGTCCGAGGTAGAAACGTTAATGTGTGGACAGTTCGTCGAAGATTAAAGGAGTTTGGCATAAAAGCTTGCAGAGCAGCAACTGGACCAAAACTGCTTTGTCGTCACCGAGTAGCTAGGCTGCAGTTTGCCACTGAATATTTAAATTGGAACTTACAGCAATGGCAGAATGTTCTGTTTACTGACGAATCCAGATTCTGCTTACATTCTCCAGATGGACGAAAAAGACTATGGAGAAGGGCCGGAGAAAGATTTGCAGAGTGCACGTTTAGTCCCCGTTTGAGTTATGAAGGAGGGTCAGTAATGGTGTAAGGAGGAAAAACTCGAGAGGCTCGCACTGACTTGGTTGTCGTCGCTGGATCGTTGACTGCTTACCGATATATAGACGAGATATTAACCAATTACGTTATACCTTTTAGTGTAAGTATCGGTAATGACTTTATCCCCAAACAACATAATGCGCGGCCCCATACAGCAAGATGTGTGACACAATATCTGGAGGAAGTTGAAACACAAAAATGAACTGGCCAGCGTGTTCGCCTGACCTTAACCCCATAGAGCTTGTGTGGGGTATGCTAGGTAAACGAGTCAAAGAGCTACGCTAGATGAACTCCGTTTAGTCCTTCGGAAGGAATGGCAAAATATTCCTCAAGACGCTATTCATAACTTAATTGACAGTATGGACCACCGTATGCAGGCAGTTATATATTATTAGGTTAAGTTTGTTGTTAACAATATTTCTTTTTGGTTAGTTAAGTTAAAGTACAATTGGTTTGTTAAAAAATAAATACATTACTTTTAAAGTAGTGAGATGTTTAATTTTGCTCTTAAAAATTAACCGATGCACATAAAGACATGAACCAAAAAACAAACTGTAGAAAAAAAATAGTTCTTAAAAAATATTGACGTTTAAAAAAAATTGAATGAAGCAACCATTCAATTAACCCTGTATAATGACTTAAACGCAAACATTTTTCAAACGACTAAATAGGTAGATTAAAATTGGTCATTTTACCTAATGTTTTTCAGAAAATTTATGAAAATCAGCTTAAAAATAAAAAAGTTGTGATTCCTCAAAATTTACCTTTGATCTCGTAAAATATGGTGGTAAAAAAATCAAATTAATTCTTTTTAACTTAATGTTGGTTGTCACGGTCTGGTCTTACTAACGTGATCTTGTTTAAAAAAGATTTATTTGACCTATCCACTGCGTTTTGGCCTACATACTTTTTAATATTTTAATCACCGCTAGATAGCTTTAAGTAAGGCTTTAGCTAAAATGTACGCAAATCCATGCTTTTTCTTAAAAAAATAAATAAATGCGGCGATACTTGTTTTAACACGATGACAAGATTCCTATCGAAAAAACTTAAGAAATAGTTTTGTTAATTTTTAAAACCACTGCGAGTCGTTTGACCACTCGCAGTTGTTGTAAATGTGGATCAAATTCTACGTGGGACAAAATTTTATTAATGTTTTTTAATGTGTTCGACCTCAACGGTATCTTAAATAGAGCACCGATTAAATTTTGCATGGATTTAAAATATACTCCCATCATGACGAATACCTCCTTGTTAATTACCCGTATTAAAAAAAAATGTGTGCAAAACAAAAATAACGCTAAAAAATCAACATAAAAACAGCCTCAGTGAAAAAGCGACCCTATTATCTGTTGTTACAACACGTCATTTTTATTTAATTGTTTTCTTATTTTAAAGCTCACTAGTTTTTAAATTTTTTATTTGTATCTTTTGTATATATTTGGTTTAAATCCAATTTTTCTATATTAAACAGGCACTAAAAAATGTTTTAAATAATTATTTGTATGCAATTTTAGCAATTTAATAAATATTTATTAAAAATATATAAAACAGATTTAGGTTAACGTTTTTAGGCCCATTAAATACATAGCTTTAAATTTTAAATTTTATCGTTCAGAAAATACTGTCGTTGGCTATATTTTTTTTAAAAAAGGCTTTATATTTGCAGGCATTTTATTTACCCCTCGCTCTTTTCAATAGAATCAAATTTATTAAATTTGATGGTTAGCCAACCCGAATCAATTATTTTACTTAAAAAATATTTGAGTTTCCAATGTTTACATTACATCATAAAAAAATAAAAACTTCAAGAATTAAACGTTTTCCTCTTGAAAACCTCATTATTAGACAAAACACGGAAAAACCCAAAACTAATACTTAATTATGATGGTTGGATCTGTAGTGGTCATTTTATACAAACTAAAAGGTTTTAGCATTTTCTATTAGTGACTTTTCTTTTTAATCGCTTCTCGTTTCTTTTAAATAAAAATGTTATTGGGCCGATTCTGCTTGTTAAATTATGAAGAAAAATTCATATTAACATAGGTCCGCAAATGCGTCATAAGGTCGCTATTGCGATTCAAAGATGGCACCGGGATATATGTTTAATTTTATATTTCTGAAACCATTTCAGATACTTATCTAAGTTTTGGCATATGAATTGCTTTTATTAGTAGGTACTTTTCAGTGTTTTTACTAAATTTTTATTTTAATAAGGGGCGTACCGACAGGGGAGGCCTCGATTTAATTTATTCACATTTTAATAAACTTTAAAAGTTCCGATTCCGCGGTATAAATAACATAAAAAGGTATTCTTGTTGAAAACTTGTCAGGCTAGCCGTTTTTGAGAAAACACTCTTCAAAGAAAATAGTGCATGCATGGTCGCCCAAGCAAAAGAGAATTCCCGCATTTTTTAAAAGGCGAGAACAATATTTTTACACTGTTATTAACACAACTATAATCAAAGAAACTTTATTTTTGAACCTTATATTAAATTCGTTTACCGCAGAAATATGGCGTTTAATAAAAATGTGAAAAAATTAAATCGATGCCTCCCCTCTCGGTACGCCCCTGATTAAAATAATAATTTAGTAAAAACACTGAAAAATGTCTACTATTAAAAACAGTTCATATGCCAAAACTCAGATGACCATATAAAACGGGTTCCAAAGATATAAAATAAAACCTATATCCCGGTGACATCTTTGAATCGCCATAGCAACCTTATGACGCATTTGCGGAAGTATATTGATATGAACTTTTCTTTATAATTTAACATGTAAAATCATTCCCTATAATTATTCGAACGGTATTTTTGGACACCATGTATAAATTTATATATTTAAGTTCTTAAAGTTAAAATATAATATTTTTTATACTTTAACAAATGTTAAGAAATAACCATATTGGTTTTTAAATTTAGAAAACGTGTACTCTAACATGCACCTCTCTGTGTTTAAGATTTATGAAATTTTAATTTTAATTTTTTTAATAATAAATTTTCTAAAAGTTTATGGAAGTCACCAAGCTTACAACAAATAAAAGAGCCCTATGAAAAATATTGTTACGATTTACTGACTTACCGTACGTGGGTTGGATAACTAAAACACATTGTAACACTTTACCAAACTTTATTTACTACTGAACAACGACTTTTTACACTTTCCTATCTTAGCTCTATCACCTATACAATATAACTCACTCTCGAATTGTAAATATTTTTTATTAGTCCGTTTAAAATGCGGTTCCTAGGTGCCCAATTTGGCTGCAAGTGATAACTACCTTCAGTGTACGTTTTTAAGATCGCTGATTCCGAATTTCAGGTTTCCGCAGCTCGAAAGTTCTGGCATCAACCCAAAAATTGCAAAACACACCTTTTTTGTTTTTTTATCGAAAATCTTAAATCTTAAAAAACTTATGAAAATGTTCTTTAGGCACCTAGAAAATACACTCGTAGTACGTTTTTTGGGTCGCTTTTCCGAATTTCGGCGTCTCGAATCCCGGTAACACCCCTAAAAGATCAAAAAACTCCCTTTTTAGAGGTTTTTTAAGAATATTCTTTTGAAAAATTTAAAGAAATTATTTAAGATTAATAAAAATTTGTATTTTTCTTGACATTATATTAATTTGAGCCTAAATTAAATTTTAGAGTAATTCATTGGGGATGAAAAAGTCCCCTATCTTATTCCTAAATAGTGATGAGCGTGACCGGTCTTGGTCTTGGTCTTGCAGCAAGACCAAGACCGAGACCAAGACCAAGACCGCCTTCTCGCTTGCAAGACCAAGACCGGAGTATGCAAGACCAAGACCAAGACCAAGACCGAGGGGTGCAAGACTACACAAGACCAAGACCGACCTGTAAGACTCTTGCACTTTTGTCACTTTTTTTTAAATTATAATATTCAATTTTTATATTCAATATACAGAGGTATTTCATACAGACATGACAAAAAATGTGTCGAGAACTGCCTAAAAAGCGATTATTTTATGAGTAACAGGTTTTTTTAATAAAATAATAATTAAATCGATCACTTCGTTTTTTAATAAAATTATCTAAAAACGATAACTAGTAGATTTAGTAACATGTTTTAAAAATAATAAGATTGTGACTCAATGGTCCGACAAAGCTCGATATCTCCAAAACCGTTTACGACAGAGAAATACTAAGAGTACCAAAGTTATAGAAGCTGAAAATTACTTACCTATTCCTAATGTTTTTATTTTAATTAGGTATCTAGTGATGCCACTTACTGGATCAAAAATTTCCAAAATCCAGGAAAACATTATTTTTGTGCCACACTGTAAGAAGTGGCATCATTAGATTGCTCCTTTAAACTAAGATATAAATGTAAAAGTAATGGTTTAATAAAAAATATATTTGTCATTTTATATAGGAATACTGTTTATATAAATTTTTGTCAAAACCGAAAATGATATATATATAAAAAACCATCTACGTCGACATTGTACCTATATGACAGTTCAAGAATTTCCAGCATAATGTACAGGGAAGCGATTTTTTAAATTAATTTTTTGCTATAAATTTTCTATTTTAGGTTAAAAGCTAAAAATGAGGAAGTTTTCTTGAGTGGTAGTGAATTTTTTGTAAAATTCTGAAATACCGAGTAATTTTACATTTTACGCCTTTTTTTCTATAATTTCTGTATACTAAGTTTTTTACCATTATGAACGGTTTCGGATATATCGATCTTTGTCGCACTATCGAGCCACCTTGTATATGCAGAATGTTTATAAAGTATTTGTACAAACTTTGTACCGCAAATGTTTCACTAATTTGAACATAGAAAGTTTATTTGAACTGAAAAGCTTTCTATATACCTTTTTTTTGAATTAGAAACCAATGTTTACATATCAGAATCATTTTCATGAATATTTCACATGGTTGAAATTAAAAGTTTTTTTCTGCCCTCAGAGTACTCAGTATTGTAATTTTATATGCTTCTTCAAAGAAAATTTAAATAATTCCTATCAATAAAATAAGGCGCTATAAATAAATAAACCCCTACATTTAAAATATCCTCTTTAATCAAATAATTTAAATGTACATGTAAGGTTAAAATTGGTATATTTTAAAATTTTAAAGCAAAAAATATAGTCTCCATCTTTATTTATTTGTAAGTATTAAAAAAATATATATTTTATCTAAGATTGCTTAATTTAAATTATTACTACCAAAAAAAGCAAGACCAGCAAGACCAAGACCAAGACCAAGACCGGGTGGTGCAAGACCAAGACCAGACTTGCAAGACCAAGGCCAAGACCAAGACTAGCCCGGTCTTGGTCTTGGTCTTGCTTTGCTCATTACTATTCCTAAAATATTGTACAATTAAAAAAAATGCAAACAAAATAATTTTGTGCTTTTTGCCTAAAATTTTGAATAAATAGCCATTTCACGACCAAAAAAAATATTTCCCTTCCCTAAGGGATTAAAAGTACCCCTTGCACCCCTTTTGGGGGCTTCAAAAATATTTAAACTATTTATTTAAGATTTAGGGCAAAAAGCAAAATAAAAATTGTTTGCCTTTTTTAATTTGTATGATATTTTAGGGATGATTGGGGGTTATATCATCCTTTATAAATTACCCGAAAATTTGATTCAGGCTTAAATTAATATAATGTCATAGAGAATACAAACTTTTATCAATATTAAATAATTTATATTAATTTTTTATAAAATTTTTTAAAAACCCTAAAAAGGGTGTGGTTTGCCCTTTTAGGGGTGACACTTCAGTTCAAAGATTTGGGGACTTCCAAATTCGGAATCAGTGACCCAAAAAACGTACCCTGGAAGTATTTTCTAGGTGCCTAAAGAACATTTCATGGGTTAAAAAAAAAACAACCCCTATAAGGGGTGGTTTTTGCCTTTTTAGGGGTGACGCCGAAGTTCAACTCCGAAATTTGATATAAGCGCTCAAAAAAAGTATCCAGGAAGTATTTTCTAGGTGCCTACAGAGCATTTTCAAAAAAAAAAACCTAAAAAGGGTGTTTTTTGGGTAATTCTCCGAGCTGCCAAATTTCGGAATAAGCGATCCCAAAAAGGTACCCTGAAGCCCTGGAGATAGTCGCCACTTCAAGCGAAATTGGGTATTGAGGACCCGCCTTTTGAATGGACTATATAGTTTTGTGGCAGATTCATGTTTCAATAAGTTTTAATAAGGGACCTTTTCGGTTCTGATCTCGGAATATAATAATAATTTTAGTTAGTTGTATAACTAAAACCAAAGGTCAAAAGCAAAAAAAGGTTAAAGTCATTGGTGCTTTATCTAAAACAGTATTTGAGTTTACACTAGTATTGGAATACTAGAATTCGTATTCTAATACCTGTGCGGGTCCAAAATTTTTAAACCAAAGTTCTTACAAATTTATTCTAATTTTCATTTCGTTTTTCATTCAAGTTTATCTCTATAACGGTGGCTGATTTGCCATTGAAAAGTAGAAAAAAAAATTTTTTGAACTTTTTGGGTTTTTTGGGGGATTTTTCTTTTTTTCTGTTTCGGGCGATCTGCGACTGAGCACACACACCGGGACCAGGACTGAAGCGGTTTCATTCTTTGGAAACTTTTTAGGCGAGTAACCCAACGAGAACTTATTATAACTCACTTTCTTCTACGATTGGCCGCATCTTTTATATACCTATCCTAAAGTTAAAATATTTTATTCAACTTCCGGTCTATATGCTATTATCTTGGGATTAAAAGTATACTAAAGGAAGTAAGAGCCCTTTAGGTGAAAAAATACACATGAAAATATTTATGATTTGACATGGTAAAAAGTGATTCGTGACACATGGCTTTATTCTGAATATCACCTAGAGCAAAGACAATTGTAGTTACCAACTACAATTGTCTTTGTCTAGAGTAAAAAAAAAACTAAAAACCTTTTATTGAAGAACATTAGTAATGGGCGTTAGTCGTTATTTTTGGTATTAGAGTATTTTAGTACTCGTTAAAAGTATTTGAATTAGTACTCGAGTTCAGGGACTTGCACCGGTAGAATACTAATTCTAGTAATCCAATAATTGATTGAACTGGAATAATGTTTTTGATTGAGCGTCAATGACTTATTTTTTTTTTTTTTTTGCTTCTGACCTTTGGTTTTACAACCAGTACTCCATAATATGAATGCAAACGTCAATAAAATGATTAAAAAATAAGTCTTACGTCACGACAGTTTGACATTAGCTTTTCTTGTATTTGAATATTTAAAGTACTGGAACACTTGTGTATCCAAATACTGCAATTTCAGTACTCAAGTAGGTAAAGATCTAGTAAATATTCGAGTCGTTACTTGAGTCAGCTCGACTTGGCTCATCACTACTCAGCATAAAGTTATTTATTTCTTGTTGGATATATTTTTAATCTAATCCCAGATTCTTTAAACTATAGTATAGTCTGTCTCAAAGTATACCGTGTTAGCTCTTGCCTTCATTTATGGATTATACCTGCCGACAGCAATAAAACTGCGGATCGGTAGGTATTAAAGAACATAACATTAGGGACGGATGTTAATAATATAAAGATTTATAATTTATTGTTTATTTAGGTAAGTATCTTAAAATTACATTAAGAAATTAAATATATGCAAAGTTTTAATAAATTTATAACTGCATTATCTATACATAATTACATTTTTAATCTAAATATCTAAATCTAATTCTGTTTCACTATCAGAGTCATCATTGAGATTAATTACAATAGGATTTATGTTGTTTTGGATAGAAATGTAAGAGTCCTCAATTTTTATAATGTGCTGTAGCTCTCAACTGGTATGTTAGTAACTACATTTTTTATCAAATTTATAATACTGGGACTTAAAGTAGGTGTAACATTTTCTGCTCTGATCTTTGATTTTACTTGGTTCCACAATTGCTCTATGGGGTTAAACATACAGTGATACGGAGGAAGCCGTAAGACAGTATGCCCAGCCTGTTCAGCCAAATTATCACATACATATTTTTTTTTAATTGCATAATATGAATTTAGGACTTCCAAAAGATGCGTTTTTTGTAACTGAATTTAAAATAAATATCATTTTCTAACAAATATTCCTGGATTTCAGTTTTTGAACTTAATTAAGCTGGTGTAGCAGACGGCTGTGGTAGCTTGCGTTATCCATGACAATAACACTGTTTGGAATATTTTTTAAAAGATAATTTTGAAACCAGTTTTTAAAAAGTTTTGCACTTGTATCCTCATGATAATCCAAGCTAGAATCATTAATATTCTTTGCAGACAACATCAAGCAGTTTGAGACAAATCCGTCTTCTGGACCAGCGTGTATTATGGTAATGCGTTTTCTTTATTTGGAGGTGCTTTCGTCTGACAGTTTTGACTGGAATTAACCTATCCTTTGAATACTGTGTCGTGTGTATCAAACCATGTTTCATCAAGGTAAATTATGGATCTGTTTTTTAACCTATATTTTTTAATTTCTTGAAGGTAATTAAATCTCCATGTGCGTAATTTGTGCGATTCTATTACTACTTGCGGTATTTAAATCCCATTTTACAAACAACTCTATGGAGGGTGGCACGGCTAATATTTATATTGGTTTCGTCTTCGTCTAGCTTCTTTTTCAGTTTATTTAAGGTAGGAATAACTCCGCTTTCATAAAGACCATATATTTTCCTTCTTATTACGTCCTGATCACTATTGTCTATACGGTGAGATTTAAAATCACTACGTTTTTTCTTTTGTTCAATTCTTCACTAATAATAATACCCTTATCGATGATATTGGAGTTTTTGTAAGTAGACAGGTTTCTTTTAAAGCTTCTTGTTTAATTAGACCTCTACTGATTAAAGTTTCATACACATTTTTTACAACCTGTTTTGCATCTAATGACAAATGATTTCGACCCGGCATAGTTATATTCTCGTAAAACAACTTTTTCGAAACGCACAGTAAAAACGGTTATTCAACACTGCCACTAAAATATTAGCCAAAATATTTATATGCCTAATGGTTAATACTCAAGAAATACCTGGCCCACCCCTGCCCTTATGAACAAATGTGTTTACCCAATAACAATAGGTAATAAAATCGTTAAAGATTTATTGGGGAATGGTCCGTCAAAAGCCATAACGATATACTTTGAGACATTCTATACGTTTAATTCTCATTTAAATTCTAATTTCGTATTGACTCATTTTTTCTATTGTCCGCCTAAATCACTTTTCGAGACAACCGAAACCTCAAAAGAAGAGGGCGTTTTCTTGTTCTGTCAAGAGTCTCTAAAAGAGGGAAAAATTAGTCACTCGTCTCGTTTCAGTGAGAGGAGACAAGACTAAACGAGACGAGAGAGAGTCTCGGTGGTATCACCAATGCATTTGCTGCTGTAATGTATAAATTTGATACTGGCAATATTCTAATTGCATGCATAACGTGGCCACCATGTTATTTGTATTTTAATATGGGGTAACTTATTGTAAGGTATAATAATTAGTCGTTTTATTAAAACAGCCTACTTAACGAACTTGTTTTTTAATACATTAAAGTATTTTTTTAAAAATAAAATATAACTTCTTGTAGTGTATATTTACGACAAAAAGAGCTATATTTTTAGGCGATGTTTTAACAACTTTATAAAATGCTTCGTTTTCTTCCAATATCTTGTTAAAACACAGCTGTAAATCAAAGTCAAAGCGAATAACCTAACCCGATCGACAATCAATAAAGCTTTGTTTAAAGCAATTCACCACGAAAGCGAAACTTTTAAATGAGATAAGCAGAAAATTTATATACTTTTAGCCAAAAAATTTCCCTTATTCATCTGAAAGTTATTGTTTTTGTCTTTCTTTTTTTGATTTGGTTTTATTAATGGGATTCAGTAGGCAGTCTTTTGTGCATTTTTTTTTAAATAATAATATATAATTTAAAACATTATACTTTAGTGTAAGTAACTACTTATATTTTAAGTTTTATAGATTTCGTTCCTAATTAACTTTAGTTAATGGTCCTGTTTAAAAGTAAAACCACGTTATGCTTAACTTGGGGTTTTATCAGAGATCTTAACTAAACGTGATTAAAACACTGATATTTTTTAAATGGTTGTAAATAATAATCGACTTTGCTTTAGCCATATCCAACAAACCCAGATCTTATTTTTTTGTACCCCTTTGAGTGCCACTGAATATATTTATTAAAAGGCACTACCAATAAGGTTTCAAATCTTTTGACCATATTTCATTAAAATAAATTTTGATAAACAGGTAAACACTGAAAAAAGCTTAATATGTCCAGAACAGAGTTTGTACATGGTTAAATGTTTGTTATAAAAAAAAATTGTGAGAGGTTTCTTTAAAATATTTATTTAGATTATTAAAGAAATTAGAGATTTTTGTAACATTCCGGTCTTTTAAGTAGTATAATATTTTAAAAGTATATATTGTAGGCTATTTTTTGTTCATAGTCCGGAAGCTGGATGGGTACAAAAATAGTTTTTACTAGCCGGTCCATTTTATTTCGTAAGAAATGTTTTCCAATAACTAAATGATAGACCAAATCGCGCGCAGCATTGCCGTCAATAACGACAATGTTGTTAGTAACAAAATAATAATTAAAAATTTAAGTTATTAATAGCCGGGACTGCCATTAAAACAACGCGTAGTTTATGACTAGATAACCATTAAAAACATCTTCAGGCTCATCGTGGACGTTGCTTTCGCCATTAAACTGAAAAATAAACCTTAAAAGAATCAGGTTTTCAAGTAATATTTAGCAATTTGAAATTAATATATAATAAAAAATAGATAAAAGTGCATAAAAATAATGTTCAGACTTTTAAGTGTTGTTGCAAAAGTCGTCAGCCGTCGATATCGGTTACGCTTCGAGCGTATAGATCGCGCACGGCTGGCCACTTTCATATCGCGTTCTGACTACCTTTGCAACGACACTGTGAGGACTGAGCTTTATTTTTACGCATGATTATTTTTTTGTCTATAACATATATTATTTTCAAACAGCTACATATAAATTTAAAAAAAAGACGTTTATCGGGTTGACACCGAATGTAACGTCGTCGACGAGTCTAACGACGTTTTTTAGACTTAGTCATAGGCAATGCGTTGTTTCAATGGTAGTCGGCGATTTATAACTTGCATTTTTTATTTTTTAATTTGTTATTAATAATAACGGTATTGAGAGCATGGTTATTAGAAAACATGTTTAAAGGGAATTTAATGAAATGACTGGCTAGTTATAATTATTTTTTTACTACTTTAACTGTTATACTATTACATTGCGGTAAAAAATGGGATTTATTGGATATAAAACCAAGAAGTCAAAGAACTAAATTTACAAAGAAATACGTTAATTTTTTTTTAATTTGGAGAATATTTTAATAAAAATCAATATATTGTTTTTATATTTTATATTTGGCAAAATTGCTTAATACTCTTAATGCATTTTTCAGGATTACACACAATTTTGTCAGCTTTGCATATTTTCGTTACTCTTTTGCATATATCGCAAATACCAAAATCATAAAAATCGGTAGGACACGTTATGCATAAGACTTTCTTTATTTTTTAAGATGTATGTATGTTTTAAATATAGACTCAAAATTATTTTAAGCGATTTAAGAAGCCAGCAGTTAAAAAATATATATTATTAATTAAAAGGCTGCCTTAATTTAAATAAGGTTATACTCTACTTAAAATAAGCTGGGTTTTATTTTATAAAGCATACGTTACCTAAAAAGTAATGGTAATATTAATTAAAAAAAAATAACAACAGCTTCTTAAAATACATTTTTTTGCAATCCAATAATTATTATGATACATGGTCGCTAACTATTAAGTTCACTTTTTTTTTTAATATTCTTGTTTTAAATATGAAAAGCATATTTTTGGTTGTTTTTATCTGCGTCCTTTCGCTTATTCGCTTAACGTTACGAGAAACAACTAACCAACCGTTGATGCCTGTCTGTGTTTTTTTGATATATAAATATATTATTATTATTCCAGTCGGTGCATCTTAAAACATATTTTTAATTATATATATATATATTATATATATATAATATATATATATATATATATTATATATATTTATATATATATATATATATATATATATATATATATATATATATATATATATATATATATATATATATATATATATATATATATAAAATATATGTTATATATATATATATATATATATATATATATATATATATATATATATATATATATATATATATATATATATATATATATATATATATATATATATTAATTGTATGTTGTGATACATATTTTTATCATTTTAATAAACTTTCTCGTGACTTAGCTAAAACTTGCATTCCATCTGACTAATCTCGACTTTGACTTCTTCTAACTTTTATCAACAAACATTAATTGCAAAATTGCCCGTATTTACTGTGTGTTACTTGGATTAACCAAATCCTCAAAAATCTTAAACAAAAAGAAAAGTATCTTCTATGGGTCAATAACATATTCGTAATCCATATTTTTCAATTCAATATTTATAAAAAATCAGAAAAATAAAATGGTAAGAAATAAAAGGGTATAGTGGAAAGCCCTGTAGAAGAGTTTTGCGAGTATGGTAATATTATACCCACTTATATTTTTATTTGGAATAAATAAACAACAATAAAATAACAATACAACCAAACCAACAAAAAGACCAAAGATTGTTTGAAAAGTCATAAAAAGAATAAAGTACGGTCTTATTTCTTATTTTAAAGGAATAGCCAAACTATTTGCTTAAACAACTTGCTGCCCTTAAAACCTTTTAGTCTAGGAGGAATCGGAGCATGAGTACCGAAAACTATTCCACCTCAATTTTTTTATACGATCCTCTTTAAATTGCCCTATTGATGATATAAATGCATGTTGTGCAGTTCCTTTTTGACCTCCGATCAGTGAAGTGCTCGCGATAAAAAAACTACATAGTTTTTTCCGGGAAGGCGACTAAATGCGCTGTATCAACAGCTTTTGCCATCGGGGATCAAGGAGAAACTCAAGCCAAACAATGGAGTCCTTCTTCTGGGGCTAAGCGCTGTGAACGAAGATTCCTATACCTGTTCCTTTCTGAGAGCCCCACACACGAGGGATTTTCCTAATGGCGGAAGATGGTTGCGCGCTCAGCAGGGAGGGGCAGTACTGACAGAAAACGGTTATGCGTGATACCAAAAGCAGTTCCTGGTCGGATCGCCATTGTTTGTGCCCTGCATCGATAATTTTTTTTTGTTTGTTAAGGATTTAAGTTTTGGAAAAGTTCGAAATTTCTGGGGGTTACAAAACCCTATCCAGAAGTTCCACCTTCAAAGCCTGGGAAAGCTCACGTTGATAACAACGATTGTCTGGAAAGGGGAGAGCTGGCTGAACGTTTACCGACGGAGGCCAAAAAGTGAAAGCAAAGCAAAGCAAATGCATGTTGTCATGGCGCCACCTGGTGCCACATTGTTTAAACCGAAATTGTTCAAACAATTGCAAGGAATTATTATTTTCTAACCGGACAATTTTTTTATATTCTTTATTAAAGTACAAATAAAAAAGGTCCTATAACTTTTTACGATAAAGTTATTATTTTTGAAAATATAAGTTTTTAAAAGTTCAAAAAATATTAAATTTGGGTACTTTTGACCCACGAAAAATATATATTAAAAAACAATTAAACATAGAAAAAATATTTTTTTATTCTTTATACAATAGTTAATAATATCCTTAATTGAGATTTGAATTTTTTTTATTGTTTATACAGGTTTTTTGACTGTTTATTATGCGCGCTTACAAGTAAAATAAAGCTCTAATAACTTTTGTAAAATTGTTTTCCGGAAAAAACTTATAAAAACTAAATTGAAGATAATTATTAATAACATTGCTTTCTTTAACAATTTTGATGAAGTTACTTGTTTTTAAGATAAAGGATAAATAATGACTTTTGACACAGGGGGGCCGATGCAGCGTATGAGTCAGAGAGACGGCGGCGGCGCGGCGATACTTGAAGGTAAGGGACGCATACATGTGAGCGCGCTTAGTAAACAATCAAAAAACCTGTATAAACAATACATTTTTTTTAAATCTCAATTAAGGATATTATTAACTATTGTATAAAGAATCAAAAATATATTTTTATGGTTTATTATTATTTTTTAAATATATTTTTTATGGGTCAAAAGTATCCAAATATGAGATTTTTCGAACTTTTAAAAATTCATATCTCCAAAAATATTATTTTTATCGTAAAAGTCTAGGACCTTTTATTTGTTTTAAAATAATTTAATACTCCTTGCAATTGTTTAAACAATTTTGGTTTAAACAACAGGGCACCAGGTGGCGTCATGGCAACATGCATTTATATCATCAGTAGCGCAATTTAAAGAGGAACGTATAAAATATTAAGGTGGAATAGTTTTCGGTACTTATGCGCCCATTCCTCCTAGACTATTTGGCAATTTGCCAAAACCTATTTAAGGTCAAGAAGATTAGGCGCATATGTTCTTCGTCAAATACGTAGAAATACTCTGGGCTAGATAGCGTACTAGCCTGTAGTACTGTCTTAGAAAAAAGTTATTTTTTAACTTGCGCATCCATTTTTTGTATCTTTTGCAATGTATAAAAAATTTTTAAAATTTATGTTTAAAATATTTGTTACTGTCCAACCAAAACTTTTAACCAAAACGGGTTTTATCTGCCACGAAAAAAAAACAAATTTTTTAAAAAGAGAAACCTATTGTCATCAGACGAAATTCCTGTCTAATTAGTTTAATTAAAATATTTTGAGTCCCTTGCAGTTGCAAAATTGCCTATATTTACTATGTATTATTTCGATTTAACCATATACCCAAAAATTAAAAAAAAATAATTTTTGTGTTTATTATTAACGTAATCGTAATTCAAATTTTTCAATTTTTGTAACAAACCAATAAAAAAAATGGTGAAAAATTGGAAGGGTAGACTAAAAGGAAAATTTCTTAACAGACACTGTAATAGAAGCTTAAAGCACGTATCCATTTCCCGAGGTTGTCGCGCGAGGCAAATTTGGTGATATGCTCGCTCCGCATACACTTATGCTTTTATTTTGACTGAATTAAAAGCCGCGCGCGGTTTCTTGAGCCACCTCGTACAATGCGGCAATGACAATAAACATTCTTTGCCTCGCTCAAAAGACCGACAATATGTGGCTCGACCGCGGTAGAGATCGCAGCAGTTTTCTCATTGCCGCGCGCACCCGTTCAATTTTCGAAACAACAAATGAAAATGCCGCGTGCGGCATCCTTTCTAAATGGATACGCCCCTTTTATATGAAATATTGCTGTCCTAAAATGAATTGAAAAGAAGATTAAATGTTCCTTCTATTACGAAAAGCATGTTTTTTTTCACGTCATTAGTCTATGTATATCTTGATATTTGTAGTCGTGTTTGTGGGCGATATGACTCAAAAATGGCTTCGCCGATAATGATACTTTGCATATGTATTAAGGTGTTTTTACAGTTTAAAACATTTCTTGCGCAAAATTTATCTTGGTTTATTTTTTCTTTATGCCCACGTGCACTTATTGGATTTTAAAAATTGCTGCAATTTTTCTTTCATGTAAGAAGAATACGGCAGGCGCTGTTTTTCTTGCAGCAGTGACTTTTAATTTACCATCCACCCAAGGATTTCGACAGTATACAATTAACTTGTGTCTTAAATTGTGTCTAGTTTTGGTTACCTTAAACTATCTTAAAACAGGCGGTTATTTTTATAACTGAATCAATTTATGTAAAATTAGGTGTGTTGATAATTAAGTACTTCAGGAACAAAAGTCATAAAACATAGTGCGGATATGCGCTGCCACCTCCGGGGTGGTTGCCACCCTTTCTCAAGGGTGGTAATTCTTTTACTTCAAATAACCTCAAAATTCAATAGAGGGACAAATTTTGGGCAAAAAGTGTAGTATAATTTTTTTTTGCTAAATCAATACTTCCCGAGTTATTCGCTGCTAAAAAGTTGGATTTTTCGATAAAAAAAATCGGATTTTTAAACAGTTTTTTATTTATAACTCCAAAACTAAGGGTTTAACGAAAAAAAGTGTAATTGACAAAATGTAAGCTTATAAAAAAACAAAGATATTTTTTTCATGAGTGTTTTAAGTAAAATGTAAACTAAGATATGGTTGGTCAAAGAAAATGATTTGTTCGTTGTATCCTTGAACCCAAACATTTCGCGTCAAATAGCAGCAAACGGGTACATTTTTTGAAAAAAACTCATGGGCTACTATTTAAAGAGCGTAAAAAGACCTTTGAAATAAGCTTTAGTAAATGTCTTTCGCATAAGATTTACGTGAAATAGGAGCATAAAAAGGAGGGATTTCTCGAATTTATGTAAAAAAAGCGCATTAAAACTAACGCCATTTCGTAAGGATAACAATTAATTATATTTCTTTTACAATTTACTTTATTTTGGTGGTATTCATATAATTAAAAAGTTTAGCCACATTAAAATTGCCTAGGTTTCGAAAAACACATAAATTACATATATTTTTTGTAAATATGATTATTTTTTTATTAAATAACTCGAAAACTAAAAAAGATACGTAAAAAATTATAAATGAAGAATAAAAAAAAGTAGGTTTTATGTTAGTGGGGTTTTTGTTTTTTTTTAAATTTTTGCTGTAGCTGCTGCTGGTTGAAGTTTTTTTTATAGCGCATGGAGCACCTGTCTAGGGCCCTTTGGCCGTTGACTGTTTAAATATGAAGGACTTTAGAGTATTCTTACCATAGCGTTAAAGCCCATTAAATTATCTTTAGAATGGTTTTTAGATACATGTCGTAGCATTAAAATTCACGAAGTTATTGTAAAAAAACTTATAGCACTTTTTAAAATAAATTTTGGAATATCAAAAAATTATTTATTTTGAAGCATATTTATGAATATTTTTTGATTCATTTTTCTTAAAAGGGGTAGCTGTAAGGGTTAAAACGTTGCAATTATAATGAAAAGATATTTTATAAGTAAAACATTTATTTTTTTAAAAAAAAAAAAAAATCCACACTAAGAATGTTTTAGATCGTAAAATATAGGATAATATATTGCAATAATGAATAGAAGATATTCTACAGCAAGAAATAAATTTTTGTTTGAAAAGAATTAGCACAAATGTTTTAAATGGTAAAATATATTTTTAAATTAATTTTAGCAAAAAGGGGAGTTGTGGTGTGATGGAACGGCTCAGTTTCCGGACTACCGAACTCCAGTTTCCGGCCGCCCACAAGGTGCCAAGTCCGGCGCCGAACTCTATGTTTTTTCTAAAAAATAAAAATAAAATATTAATCAGTGCTACTTACATTTAAATGTCAATAAAAAGATAATAAAATACCAAGGAAATATTGTAAATAAGATTTCTAAAGACAATTGACAGGCAAAGTATTCAGCTAGAGTAATATAATGTCATATATTATGGCAACCCTTATTTAAAAACCACACTTAAAAAAATCTAAAAAAAAAAGTTATAAAAATCACCAAAAAGTTCGTTAATTTATAATGAATTTTATACATTTTTAAAATCATAAACAATTTTGTAGAATACTTTACTTATATAGCCTTCAAGATTCTTAAAAATCCTTATTCTGACTTGCGTTGTGAATACCCATATTATCCTATTTAAATCATTTTTTAAATAATTTACCAGAATCTCAATTATGTCATTGCTACTGTATTGGACCCCAGGTATAAATTAGCATTTTTTCCACCAGAAAAATTTTTGCTCCAAGCAGTGTGTTTTAAACAGATAACAAAGTTCAAGGAGATTACCCTAATAGCACTGAAAGCACTGAAAATTTAAACTTAACAGCAGTACATGACAGTGATAGTGATAGTGATGAAGAACCATTGTCTAAAATCTGAAACATCAAAAGTGCCGTCAGTTTGGACATGTTTTGAAAAAATTGCTACTCCCTTTTCCTTAATCGGTAATGTAAGTGTACCACGAACAAAGACCCGATTGAAAATTATCTTAATAAACTCCTACAGGAAGAAAGCCTGATCAATACATTGGTGGAAAGAGCACAAGGATGAGTTTCCAAATGGAGCCCAAGTTGCTAAACGATATTTAAGCGCCCCAGCAAGTAGTGTTTATTCAGAAAGGTTTTTTAGAAATTGAACATTTATGAAGAAAAGCGTTCTAGATTAACCAGTCAAAATGCTGAAAAACTTTAAATTTTTTCATTAATTTGAAAAAGATACATTTTGATTATTAACAGGTTTTTCCTTATTTGCGAAATTGGGATTACCTGTAATCAGTTAATAAATGTAAGCTGCTTTTTTCCAAGATTTTTTATTTCCCTCTTTTATATTTCAATGACTCATTAAATTATATTTCCTTATTAAAACATTAAAAAATTACCGGCCGGCAGCCGGACTTTTTTTGAAAAAAACCGGCGGACCGAAATCCGGTGAAAATGGCCGGACTTATAATAAAAAATAATTTTTTTTTTCTGAAAATAATGCACACTACAGATGTTTTAAATCGTAAAAAATATTTTTAATGAGTTAAAATGTTCTGGTTAATAAAAAATTGTTATATGAGCGGATATTAATAAATACTTTTATTTAAATACATAATTAAAATTTTTTGCTGAAAAAAATTTTTTTATTTATTTTTATAAAAAGTATTAGTTTTTAAATTTTTTGGGGTTTAAAGGGTTGAAAATTGTGCAAATTAATTTTCATGTTAAAGAACAAGTAAAAATATTTAAGACACATAAATAAACAAGATTTAAATAAATACAATAATTAAATCGAAGTTTTTTAATTTTTAAAAAATAAAGGTTAGTTATCACTTCTTAAAAACAAAAGCGCACCTAGAGCGTATGTGACTTTTAAAGTGGATGGTAAGATAAGCTTAATCTCAAATTTTCAGAAAGAATCATGCAGTTTTTAAGAATTCGAAGGTAATGACGTATTTTCCTCCCTAGTGACTGGACTGTATAAAAGAAAATAAAACCAAATTTTTTAAGGTTATGGAATCCGTAACTATATATCTCTTAATTTGTTGATTTGTAAACAAGTTTTATTATAAGTTACCGCTTAAATAATAATGGTTAAATAAAGAATAAAACTGATTAAGCCATTACTGCACTGTCTTTTAATTTTGCTAATTATAATAATTATTATGTTCTATTCTAATCTAATAAATGATTTTATTTCCATTTAAATACCCAAAAACTAAGATAATGAAGAATGTTAAATTTCTCTCTTTTTCATACAATTTTTTTTAGTTCAATAACCATTAATAATAATTTTGACCATTGGCTAATATTTTTAATTTTTTTTATTATTAAATACAAAATTTTATTATATATTTTAGTTATACGACTAGTACACGACTCAACTTTAGTGGGGTTTATTTGCTAGATTATTATACTGAATCAGCTAGAAGCTGCAGTTCTGCTTACTCGAGATATGGTACATTTTATAACCCTCTAAGGCACTCTAAGCTATACGGAGACTTTTAAAATGGCACAAAATGTTTAATTAATGTTTTTAATGGTGAAGTAAGTATTTGTTTTTAAAATGTAAGGAATATTTTATTATAAATTGTAAAACATTTAAACAAGAAGGTTAACAATTAATTATTTTTTTAAATAATAATGTGTACGCGTATATTGTTTCTTAAACAATAATGTATGATTTAGGGGTGTGCGAATATTGGATTTTTCGGGCGAATCTAATATGTATTCGATTCGAGTTTCAAATCGAATATTCGAATAATTCAAATAGTTCGAATCATTTGAATAGTTCAAACAATTCAAATAATTTGAACTATTTGAATGATTCGAATCTTTTAAATAATTGGAATGGGCACCCGAATTAAAAACTTCTTTTTAATTATTTAGAAATAGGAATTGATTTTGGCGGCTGGCAAACTAGTTTAGCGTGCGTAAGCCCAGAATACCATACCCATAGCGTAAGCCAAAAGTGATAAATAACGTGATATTTGCTTTTAAGCAATCATTGTTATTAACTACCCACCTAATTAGTAAGTTTATTAAACTTACTACCACCCACGAAATTCGTTATTTTTTGATCATGCATTTAAAATTTCATTACTTTTGGAACACTTTGAGCAACAAAAAATTGCGGATGCTTTATGTCTTTTAATTAAATTTGAGAAATATAGTACATAAAATATCAACTAGGGCTTCGTTAAACGTCTTTTTTAAACAGGAATATATAATTTCTTTTTTTTTTTCGTATAAAGAGATGATACGATACCGTTCTGTGACGTGTCTGATTGCTGCTTGAATAAGCAATGTTGTCAGATTTTTTGTAATAATTTGTTATTATTGAAGGTTGTTTTTACAAAACCCAACCAAAATTACAAACAAAAAAACCTTTCACCTATTACCAGTTCTGTTAGTTTAGTTTTCGAATTTTCTCTTAAATTGTAAAAAATTTTCTTTAAAATAAATCGTTCGAAATTCATTACATTTGAATTGTGCTAGTAGTTAAACGTTTTTTATTTTCCTAATTATTTTAATGGCTCATTTTCAAATATTTTGTTTAATTGAAAATATCAATGGCAATGGAGGTTTCCCTTTTTATTATAATTAATAATTTTCCGTTAGCAACACTTGAAGCGGTTGCAGTATTTTTACACATAAAAAGAAATGGGCAAAATAAAATGTCGAAATAATGACCAATTTTTTTGTCTAAAAGTATATTTTAAAAATATATTTTATATTGAAATTTAAAAATGTCCATTTCGTGGTATTTTCGTTACAGCCAAAAATGTAATTAATTAGTATTATTTATGCATTCATTATTAGATTCCTTATGGAATTTAAATTTCTCCTCAAATATTTAACAATTTATTGCAAGAACGATTTAACTTTTAACAACATTTAGGCCCTTTTTACATACATGTTGGAAATTCAATTTTGGGTTGACATAAAGCCATTAATTTTGGGGTTTACATAAAGCCATTGCACTACGTATTATGGCAAAACAGCTCTTAATAAAGTTTAAATTTTGGACATTTTTTTTGGATGTAAAAGATCTTAAACATCACTACCAATACTGCAGAAAAAGGGAGATATTGTCGAACTATTTTTGGGTAGGTTCTTGGGTATTGGAACGGGTTTTCCTTTTTGTGCGATTTTATGTTCCTTTCAGATACGTAGTGGCTGTAACATAATTTATGATATTTCTCATCAAACACAAATAAATCTTCATAGCCACCAAATTTAGATATCATATTAATGTCATTTCTATTCCTGGTAGCTTTATTAATTTTTTAATAGGTAGCTTTTCTACTACTTAAAAAGATTCAGTACTATGTAAAAAATAAACAGCCTAAACATTATTAATAAGAATAAAATTCGTATTTTGTTTCAGTACAAAATATAAACTAATAAAAAGGTACCAACTATACTATGTAGGTACATAATAATATTTAAACTACTTGTTTAAACATATTTTTACTTTAACTTTTTTTTCTTTTTATTTTTATTAGTGTTGCAAAAAAGCACATTTTTCTAATATTAAAACTATCGCATTTAAGTTTAGTGCCACAATAATTTGAAGGACCGGCGCCACTGTCTGATTGCAAATTATGATAATAGTTTTGAGAATTTGTGTAAGATTTACGACAGTCTTTAAGATATTTTATTTTAATTTCGCCATTTAAAAAATCTTTTTTTTTAAGAATTTCTTTTGCTAGATTGTCCTGCCTTTTTTAGCACTTTATAGTAATGATAATAATCCTTGTATTCTAGGTCTTTGTAAAACAGATTTGTATCCATCATACACAATTGGGTCCCGATGATACTTTTTTACGTCTGAAAAAAAAATCGCTGTTGCCAAACGAATACGCTCTAGGAAAAACATTTTTTTTTTCAAAAACTTTTGTTATTAATTGGCTATATTTTCTTCGCTGCATGTATGAAAATATTTTCAAAAATAAAAAAGTTTATCGATTGGTGAAAATTTGAATACAAAAAATATATATTTTTGGTTTATATGATTTTTAAAGGAATGAAAGTGCGAATTGTGCCCAAACAGTTTATAAGGTTAAAAGCACTATAGTGTGGGCTTAAATTTGACACAAAAGAAATTTTGGTATCTTTGATAGTTTTAAAGTTATGGCGGTGGAAACAAATAAATATATATTTTTTTAAATTTAAAAAAATTACTTTTTATTAATTTAAAAAGTTCATGACCACAAAAAAATGTCGTAAAATACGATTTTATGTGCCCGGTGACATACTCAAAGGAACCTAACTTGTTTGACCTGGCTCTACGCCAAAAAAAACGACACGATAGACTCACGAAATCACTCCGCTAATTTGTACGTTCTTAAACATCGAAATTTTATGGTCAGTACAAGCGAAGTTCCGAGTCCTACCTATTCGCCTATGAAACGAGAAGATGTGTTCCAAGAATACCATGAAATACTAAATGTTTTATTAAAAACACAATAAGGAATATGTTGTTTTTTAATTATTTGTTGGATTTATTTAATAAAATTCCTTATTTAAAAAATGGTGCAATAAGTGCTTTTTTAAAAATAATTTATAAACAATTCGTTAATGTCAACCTCGTTAGTGTCAACCAGTCAAAAATATTTTATTTTCTGTCATTTACTTTTGACATAAGCGTGTGAAAACTTTTTACACGGCGTATGAAAAATTTTCACACAGTGCTGTCAAAAGTTAAAAGATTAAAAATAATAAAAATCGCATATTAATCCTTATTTTTTGCGGTCGTAGAAAAAGTATCGTGTGCAACACGTTTGAAACTAACTCTTCGCACACTTGTATGACTTGTAGCACTCGCCTACGGCTCGTGCACAAACATCATACTCGTGTGCAAAGAGCCTTTTTCAAAACTTGTTGCACAATATACTATTACCCCAGATCATTACTTCATATAGTTATATTCATAGTTGAAATAGCCATATTTGGCTATTACCAGCTCTTTTCAGACAATGAACACACTTTAATAAACATCGTCAAATATTTCAATAGAAGTATTATCTTCATGTTGTTTATGGTTTTTAAAAACATTCTGCTTCTTGTGTATTTGTTACGGTAAGAATGACCCGCTTAAAGAGGTTTTCACAATAAAGGGTAGTTGCATTAAGGTTAGGACCGTAGTTGTCCCAGGTTTTAACCGGTTGTCACTGAGTGTTTTACATTTGACCCTTAGGCTTTTAGTTTAGTGTTTTAAATTAATTTTGGACACTTTATTTTACGCTACAATCATTAAAGTATAGTCTGTGTCAAAGTATACCGTGTTAGCTCTTGCTTTCATTTATGGATTATACCTGCCGACAGCAATAAAACTACGGATCGGTAGGTATTAAAGAACAGAACATTAGATACAGACTTTAATAATATAAAGATTTATAATTTATCGTTTATTTAGGTAAGTATAATCTTAAAATAACATTAAGAAATTAAATGTATGCAAAGTTTTAATAAATTTATAACAGCATTATCTATACATAATTACATTTTTAATCTAAATATCTAAATCTAATTCTGTTTCACTATCAGAGTCATCATTGAGATTAATTACAATAGGATTCATGTAGTTTCGGATAGAAATGTAAGAGTCCTCAATTTTTATAATGTGCTGTAGTGAATTTTTCCAGCTCTCAACTGGTATGATAGTAATTACATTTTTTATCAAATTTATAACATTGTGACTTAAAGTAGGTGTAACATTTTCTGCTCTGATCTTTGATTTTACTTGGTTCCACAAATGCTCTATGGGGTTAATCATACAGTGATACGGAGGAAGCCGTAAGATAGTATGCCCAGCCTGTTCAGCCAAATTATCACATACATATTGTTTTTTAATTGCATATAAATTTAAGACTTCCAAAAAGTGCGTTTTTTTGTAACTGAATTCAAAATAAATATTATTTTCTAACAAATATTCCTGGGTTTCAGTTTTTGAATTTGATAAAGCTGGTGCTTTGTGTAGCAGACGGCTGTGGTAGCTTGCGTTATCCATGACAATATCACTGATTTTTTGGAATATTTTTTAAAAGATAATTTTGAAACCAGTTTTCAAAAAGTTCTGCACTTGTATTCTCATGATAATCCAAGCTAGAATCCTTAATATTCTTTGCAGACAATAGCAATCAGTTTGGGACAAATCCGTCTTGTGAACCAGCGTGTATTATGGTAATGCGTTTTCCTTTATTTGAAGGTGCTTTCGTCTGACAGTTTTGACTGGAATCAACCCATCCTTTGGATACTGTGTCGTGTGTATCGAACCATGTTTCATCAAGGTAAATTATGGATCTGTTTCCTAACATATATCTTTTAATTTCTTGAAGGTAATTAAATCTCCAAGTGTGTAATCTGTGCGATTCCATTACTACTTGTCTCTTGTCTATTTTGCGGTATTTAAATCCCATTTTACAAACAACTCTATGGAGGGTGGCACGGCTAATATTTATATTGGTTTCGTCTTCATCTAGTTTCTTTTTCAGTTTATCCAAGGTAGGAATAACTCCGCTTTCATAAAGACCATATATTTTCCTTCTTATTAGGTCCTGATCACTATGGCCTATACGGTGAGATTGAAAATCACTACGTTTTTTTCTTTTGTTCAATTCTTCACTAATAATAATATCCCTTATCGATGATATTGGAGTTTTTGTAAGTAGACAGGTTTCTTTTAAAGCTTCTTGTTTAATTAGACCTCTATATACTGATTAAAGTTTTATACATATTTTTCACAACCTGTTTTGCATCTAATGGCAAATGATTTCGACACGACATAGTTATATTCTCGTAAAACAACTTTTTTGAAACGCACAGTAAAAACGGTTATTCAACACTGCCACTAAAATATTAGCCAAAATATTTATATGCCTAATGGTTAATATTTAAGAAATACCTGGCCCAATAACAATAGGTAATAAAATCGTTAAAGGTTTATTGGTGTATGGTCCGACAAAAGCCCTAACGATATACTTTGAGACAAACTGTACGTTGTTTTTTTTTTTGTATGCGCTGTAATATATTATTTTTAAATAGTATTAACAAAGAATAGGATTTAAAAAATATTTAATGAATTTAATTTGTTATAGTATTTCCATTAACTATTTCGGCTACAAAAAAGGAAATATATAATAATATTTGTGGCAAATGGGCGAGTTTAATGGCTACACTTAAACACTGATTAAAGTGTATCTTGCATTAGTTTTGCAAGTAGTTATCTAAGCCTTTTAAAAACTCATGTTAAATTAAATTTTCTAACAAACATTTTACAATTCGAAATTAATAGCTGCAATTTACAATTAATTTTTGAATTGTATATATAAAAGTATTTTAATCAGTGCCCGATAATAATTGCAAATTGCAGTTAGCCAAAAAGTGCGTGTGTGGAGATAAAAAATTGCAGCAAAAATAATTTTACACAAAAAATCTTTCAAACTGTAAAAACAGACGGTTAAATTTCTAAAATTTCTGTTACAAAGTAAATATAAAAATGAATTATCTAGTTGTTGCTTATAGAGCATTTTAACCATCCACTTTAGAATTTTCAAAACATCGATTTTTATTTTTTGCATTTTTCATATCTTTGGAGTTTTAAAAATTATGTTCTAAAATATTTTTAAGAAATTTGAATTCTAACACGGTGAAAGTGTGGGCATGCTCTTAGCTAATATATCTAAGGAAAAAAAACTTTAAACGCGTTTTTCTTAAATGACTTTTTTTTTTAAATGCGGACAGTTAATTTCCGGGACTATTAAACCAATTTTAAAAAACCTTTTTGTGTTTTGTTTATTAGAATCTTTTGTATGCCAATTTAATACAATTTGGCAAAAAAAAATCGGCTGATTTTTCTTTTTTTTTTCAAACGTTAGCCTTTTTTTGGTTTTTGATTAATGGTAGTACATTGGCTTGTAAGATACCTTCTTTTTTAAGAAACCATTTGGTTTTTTGTGTTAGACTTGTCGATCCAAAGATTATCTCTCCGCAGTGGGACAACTTTTTTTAGCGGCTTCATTTTGAAGATTCGTAAATGTTTTTTTTTTTAAATAAAAATAAAAAAAATCTGTATTTTTTTAACGTAAAATAGTATTATAAAAATAGATTTATGTCTTTATTTATTAAAATATGCGAGATTTTTTTTAAATTAGTGTTTTTTAGCCTTCTAAAGTGGACGAATATATATATATATATATATATATATATATATATATATATATATATATATATATATATATATATATATATATATATATATATATATATATATATATATATATATTTATATTTATATCTATATATATATATATATATATATATATATATATATATATATATATATATATATATATATATATATATATATATATATATATATATATATAAATAATGACATTTTTAAAAACAAAAGTGTGCAGAAGAAAAATTCCTTTAAGACTTATATGATCCTGATGAGATGCATCATAACAGTGATTGCCACCGCTGAATTGAGATCGTAGATATAAATTTAAGGTTTTTATGTTAAGTTGATTTTGCGTGAATTATAAAATTGGCAGAAATGGTTCAAATATAAAAATTTTAAAGTATAAACGGTTTCTTTTATGCTTTACAGCAAGTAAACTAGTACTATAAAGTTAGGTCTTTTGGTTTGTCTGTTTTGTTTTTTTTTTAGTATTATGTATTGTCATGTGCATCAGACAAAAAACAGAAAATAAAATAAAATAATTAAAAACAGAATTCTATTTAATTGTGTTTAGTGTTGGGTACATAGGGTTTCACCGGAAAATATGCAATTTGAATTTTGCGTGCAATTTTATGCACCCAAAATTCAACTTTTTAATGAGAACTGGACTACTGAACTATTTGAATTACTAGAAAATACAAATCGCTTATTTATTAACATCTTTTTAAACATTTTTTATCTATTTCGCTTAGTTTATTAGGTTAACAATATGGGTGTCGGTAATTTTACCTTGCATAATATCATATGTTTTTTAAATTATTTAAAGAATAGATTTAGATATTAATTGTTGTACACTTCATGATTTACTTTACATTATTTTCTGGAATTTTACACTAACGATTTTTGTATGCAAATTTTATTGTTGTGCCACTGTAGGCAAATCATATTTAATCGGCCATAATTTATGTACATATATTTATTTATGCACAATTACAATAAGAACAATTTGTTTATTATACAGTTAGCGGTCCTAAAGTGGCCCTTTAGGTTCTAGTTAAATAAGACTTAGTCTTTATTTTACATTTTTGTATGATACCCTAGATTACGTAAGAATATTTTTTACATATTTATTATTTACATGCACAACATTACGCTAAAATTATTATACCAAATTATTATTTTAACTAGTAATTATTGATATTTATGACGCAATTAGAGCTTTTCGATATTCCATCAAATTTTTTTATTGCAGTAATATTTATTGTACCATTAAATACAAAAGACACTGATGCATTAGGGTCCTTATCCAATTTTTTTAACAATGGCAATCTTATAATCTTGTGCAGCTCACAATTATCACTACTACCTTCTGCTTTTCTAGAGGACTGCCATTGTCTTTTAATGGCCTCCATATTTGATCCCGTGTTAGCCAGCAGCATATCTGTTGAACGCCTAAAGCAATTTTCTACGTATAATGAGGGGGTATGCAAAAATGGCATCACAGATTATCACAATGCCATATTAACTGTCTTACATTATCAAGTAAATTACTATTTTTGATGTTTTCAGGGACTATCACAAAGCTTTTTTTTGTTTTCGTATCTTTTATAGTCAAAAATATTTATTTGAGAGTCTCAAACAGATGTTGTTGACAAATTCATCATTTCCTGCCGTTTACATGTTTTGGCTAAACCAAATATAAGAACAACCTGGAAACAAAATTAAAGCGTTTTAACAAATATTTTTAAAAAGTTTTATTTTTGTATAAATATACTTTATTAAATAGATTTTTCTTATCATCTGATTTTAGTGAGAACTAAATTAGGGAGTTTTTGGCGATACACTTCTGATTTCCTTTTAAGAAAACGAATGACACTGAACATTTACTTATGTCGATTCCTTTTCCAAGACTTGGTTTTTAGCAGAAAATATTTGCTTTACAATGATGAACATCTTTACTTAAAAGGCTCAGTATCGAAATATCCTAGAATTTTTTTTTTCTGTGGTTTTGATTTTCTTCCGAACACAGCATTTTAGGTACAAATTATAAATATTTTTTTTAGATTCCTTTATTTTGTCGAAAGTCATGCCTCTTTTGCAAAGGAAGCGATATTTTTTATTTGTTCAATTTTTAATTTTTGAACATTTATTTGACCAATTTATTTAAAATAAAGTCAATCATCTACAGCCGTTAGCAACCAAAGCAAACTTAGAGGCCTGCCAACAGCAGGTCTGATACACAGGGGTTTTAGAATATCGGGATGGGGCGTTTTGGCGTCGCCCTTTGGACGTCAGCCAATTCGCCGTCGGCCTTTCCGGCGTCGGAGTAAATTGCAAATAAGACATGAACAGGTAATCGGTACAATACAGATAAATTTTCTAGATCTAACACTAATTAAGGACAAAAAACATCAAAAAATAAAAACTAAGTGGTACACAAAAGGTACCTGCCCTAGCCGCTACTTAAATTTTAAGTAAAACCATTCAAAAAACTAAAAAAAAACAGTGTCATAACAGGCCTAACAGATAGAGCAGTATTCCTAACATTACCAGAATACCGACCAGAAATTCTAATCTAAAGCTAAAAGAGACACTATTAAATAACAACTTTCCCGAGGGCAGTATATCCAAGATTAAAAAGCAAAGGACTCACCTGTTTTATAATAAGTATATTATTAAACCACTGCATGGTTGTTTGTCACAAATCTCAAAATTTGAATAATTCTCTATTTACACCATTATAAAGTAAAGTTCCTTAGAAAAAAATGCCCAACTTGGTATATTTGGTCCCATGTTAAAA
Organism: Listronotus oregonensis; assembly: GCA_019359885.1. NCBI lineage: Eukaryota > Metazoa > Arthropoda > Insecta > Coleoptera > Curculionidae > Listronotus > Listronotus oregonensis. The sequence continues at coordinate 31,951 of JAHBCN010000764.1, read as the reverse complement.
TTGCCCAAAAAATATAGATATGACAACACAACTTTTAAAGAAGAGATTAAATGGTTATAAATACACTAAAAATGCCTCCACTTCATCCACCACTCCCTACATAAAAACACAGCACAGACAAATAATGAATTTAGCTTTAATAATAATAAAGTACTAGCAAGAGATTTATAATTAAAATCTAATATATATATATATATATATATATATATATAGTATATATATATATATATATATATATATATATATATATATATATATATATATATATATATATATATATATATATATATATATATATATATATATATATATATATATATTATATATATATATATATATATATATATATATATATATATATATATATATATATATATATATATTTTATTATACAGGGTGTATCAAAAAGCCCCTACCAGGACAAAGTTAATTTTTTTAAATGACTCCCTATGTTTTTTGTTACATTTTTGTTTTCTACATCAAATTCTTAATATTTTTTATCTGGTATATCGTATCCCTATATTCTATTGTTTTCGAGATATTCTCATTTAAATACAAATTTAGAATGAAAAAATCCGGTCACCTCTTAATGTTGTTTTACGTTTCTATGGTTTTAGCGGTTTTTGTAGAGTGACAAAATAGTCATAGTAATAATTAATAAGTAATTATTATCATATGACGAGTAGAAATAGGTAAAACCTTAAACAAGAAAAAAACGATTAAAACAATTTTTTACAGATTAATAAAACTGTCATTATGACATTTTTATTAATCTCTATAGCTTATATGGTTATTATACAACTCTCAAAAAACCGCTGAAACCATAGAAATGTTAAACAACATTAAAAGATGAGCGGATTTTTCCTTTCTAAATTTGTATTTAATTGCAAATATCTCGTAAACAGTTAAATATAGGGATATGATATGCTAAATAAGAAATATCTAGAATTTTATGGAGAAAACAAAAATGTAACAAAAAATATAGGGAGTCATTTAAAAAAATGAACTATGTTCTTGCACAGCCAAAATATTTTTGTATAAAACATTTTTTCCCAATTTGAATATTTAAACCATAAACGGGATGTCTTACTACAGACTTACCCTGTATATATATATATTATATATATATATATATATATATATATATTATATATATATATATATATATATATATATATATATATATTATATTATATATATATATATATATTATATATATATATATATATATATATATATATATATATATATATATATATATATATATATATATATATATATATATATATATATATATATATATATATATATATATATATATATATATATATATATATAATATATATATATATATATATATATATATATATATATATATATATATATATATATATATATAAGCCTACCTTGTCAATGAGACCAATTTGGGTTTCCATCTATTAAATAATCTAATAATTACTGGAGCATAGTTTAAAAATATTCTAACTGTAGCATACAATTTTGGCTGACTTCAATGTAAAAAGGATTCTTTTTCGATTTAGCACTTATATCGAATAACTTTCAATTCTTACAATACTGTAATAGTCGTTTTGATGTTGTTTCACTTCACAACTTTACTGTTCAAATGCAATGTAAAGTCTAAGAAGTCATTGGGTGAAATCCTACAACATTGTACTTTAGATTTCGATCTTTTTTGCAGTATTCTCGAGTTTACCTTTGACTCTAATTACTTAATTTTCAATAATAACTTTTACAAACAAATTTTTGGCACCCCTATGGGTTCTAAAATATCACCAATTTTGGTGAACTACGTCCTTGATGACCTAATTAAGGACGTCATAGAATACAGTCCATTTCATATACCTTTCACTAAAAGATATGTAGATTATTTATTATTGGCTGTGCCTGAGGGCAGGGTGAGTGAAGTCTTAGAACTGTTTAATACATACAACCAACATATCCAATTCACAGTAGAAGAGGAATTAAACTACAGCGTTCCCTTCCTAGATATGTTAGTCACCCGTACTGAAGAGGGTGTACTAAAAACAAAGTGGTATAGAAAACCTTATTGTTCGAACAGATACATAAATTCACATTCTTACCACCCCACCAAAACAAAAACAAAATTTAATTTTAGGTATGAAAAGGAGAGCAGTCATGCTTACCCCGCCCTGACTCCAGACAACAGGCACTTTTACAACTTGAAGAAATATTAATAGCAAACTCGTACCCGGTCAAATTAATCAAAAAATTTCTATTTAATACAACTTATGATATACCTGAGAATATTGCACAAAGGCCATCACAACTTATGTCTTTACAATCACCACCATCTCAAACACAATATTATAGTAGCATAAGTACAAGTAACTCACAAAAAACAACCTCTTTTTACTATTCTTTACCGTACATAGAAAACTTAACCTATCTTCTCACCAATGTATTTAAAGCATTTGACATAAAAATAGCTAAAAAACAAATTAAAACAGTTTCTCAAATTTTCACTAGAATCAAAACACCATTAAAGTTAAATGAGAATTCTAATGCCGTGTATAAAATAACATGTCTAAATTGTAATTTGGTTTACATAGGCCAAACATCAAGACAACTGAAAGGTAGAATTACCTCCCATAAAAGTGATTGTAACCGTAATTTAAAAACAAGTGCACTTTCTGAACATGTGATAGACAGGAACCACCTAATGAACTGGAGTGGAGTTGAGGTCTTGGATAGAGTTGCTTCTTATCATAAACGTCTCTTCACTGAAATGGTTCACATACATCTAGAACCTCTAGCAATGAATAAGAGGAGCGATATCCAGAACCTTAGTTCTATTTACATCTATCCTTAGGTTGGAAAGGGAAAAATATTTGTCACTTATGGATGCACCTGCTCCAGATGAATAACATCTTTGTATTTGTAACAATGGGTCTTGGTTTAATGAGTCTTTAATTTGACGTTCTAGAGACCATGACTCGTGTCGTTTTTTAACATAAATATTGAATAATAAAGCAGGATAACGAGATATAACATTTTTCCAAGACCTTCTCTAGTATGTTGTACACATTAAGGTGTTTCTAGTTTTTTTTTTCTTTCTTTAGAATAAGGTTGGTAGCATGTTCAATTGTGATTGGATTGCGTGCTGCAGGGGGGCCAATAGCTGTGAGCACAACAAAGATAGAATTAACCTCACACAAATTAAAAAAAGACAACGATATTTGCCTGCTCGAGCTGATGTTCCCGGTGTGGCGTGTAATTTTGAATAGAATAACGTTAGTACGAGGACACTTCGTTCTTCTTCCCTCTCGCACAAGGGAAATCTCTCTGTCTTTTTTCAACTTGTTAAAATTATAAAATACAAGAAAATCTAAATATATATATTATGTATTTTATATATATATATATATATATATATATATATATATATATATATATATATATATATATATATATATATATATATATATATATATATATATATATATATATATATATATATATATATATATATATATGTTGTTCAGTATGGAGTCTTTTAGTTTTACTATACAGTACCCACAGTACGGCGTTTGCGTTTTTTGAGATTTCAGCTAATCAAGTTGTGATATATTTTTTTGTCACTTAAGGTCTTTTTTCTTGTTTTATTTTCATTATTTTTTTACTATAAATGTCTTGTAATTTAAATCTCTTGCTAGTACTTTTGTTTCATTAAAGCTAAATTCATGATTTGTCTGTGCTGTGTTTTTATGTAGGGAGTGGTGGATGAAATGGAGGCATTTTTAGTGTATTTATGACCATTTAATCTCTTCTTTAAAAGTTGTGTTGTCATATCTATATTTTTTGGGCAATTTTAACATGGGACCAAATATACCAAGTTGGGCATTTTTTTCTAAGGGACTTTACTTTATAATGGTGTAAATAGAGAATTATTTAAATTTTGAGATTTGTGACAAACAACCATGCAGTGGTTTAATAATATACTTATTATAAAACAGGTGAGTCCTTTGCTTTTTAATCTTGGATATACTGCTCTCGGGAAAGTTGTTATTTAATAGTGTCTCTTTTAGCTTTAGATTAGAATTTCTGGTCGGTATTCTGGTAATGTTAGGAATACTGCTCTATCTGTTAGGCCTGTTATGACACTGTTTATTTAGTTTTGTGAATGGTTTTACTTAAAGTTTAAGTAGCGGCTAGGGCAGGTACCTTTTGTGTACCACTTAGTTTTTATTTTTTGATGTTTTTTGTCCTTAATTAGTGTTAGATCCAGAAAATTTATCTGGCTGTTTCTGCTGCAAATTGTAATTTTTTGTTAAAATTATTAAAGGCAATTAACAACACAGTAACTCTGTCAGCTGGTACTGCTATTAGGCAGTCGTCAACAAATCTTTTAAAAAACAGTATATCAAAGTCAAGTTTTTCCATGACACTCTTTTTCAGATATTCCATCACTAATTGCGCTATCATGGAGGAAATATGGGACCCCATGGCCGGGCCATCAAAAAAATGTAACAAAAAATATAGGGAGTCATTTAAAAAAATGAACTTTGTTCTTGTACAGCCAAAATATTTTTCCCAATTTGAATATATATATATATATATATATATATATATATATATATATATATATATATAATATATATATATATATATATATATATATATATATATATATATATATATATATACAAATCTATTAAACATACTATAAAAAAAACCTATGTTTTATTAAATTTATTTTTATTATTTACTTAGATTATCCACAAGTAAATATTAATAAAGCTTACATTAACATTAAAATGTTAAAAAATAATACATAATTTACCGACAAAATTACAGCTATAAAAAACCTAAACTAAATTAGTCTGTAGTTTTCATTTAGTAATATGTGATATGTGAATAATATAATTTGAAATAGGCATTAGCCACGCAATTGGTATTACTACTTTGTGATCATTAACGCAAACATTTTCATGTATAAGATATAATTCTATATTCTAACTTAAATTACTGAAAACTAAGGGAAAATTGCTTTAGATATTTGGAGGTTTGGTTAAAACAAGGTGATAAATTATGTAATCCATTTATTAATTATTATTATTTTTTTAATCCTATACGAGGTAGGTCAAAAAATACGAATTTTAGTCGTAATTTTTGTAGTAGTAGTGGCATAAAGTACCTTTATATTTAACAATATTAAAAATTGTTATTATAAAAAATTGTTCGGAATAAAAAAATCACGTTAAAATATGCAGTTGCATTAATTTATTATATATTTTTTTTATTTATCAAAACATCTTTATTCGAACAATGAAAATTTAACTATAATTATTGTACATGTAATCTAGGATGCTCCGATAAGAAATGTCAGAGAGTAATTTTTGTATCTCGGAAACGAAGGCCTTGCGGACCCATATTTTTATAGACTTTTATGTTTATTTTTGGACCTGAAGTTTTTTTTTTTTATCTTGGGACAGTCTACGAAGGCTGATGCCTAAGTACTAACGTACTGTGGGTGTCTTCAGTGTGGTGAGAGGGAGTTTGTTCACACGGGACTTAAATTTTTGGAGATTGGGAGGAGAAGGAAAAACTTCTGCGGGCAGCAGGTTCCATAGTCTTGACACTCTAGGAATGAAGGAACGAAGAAAGCGGGAAGTTCAGGGCCTCTCTAACTGAACTGTAAAAGGATGCATAAAAGTTGCACTACGTGTTGCTCTGTTGGGAGCTGCCAGAGAAGGAATTATACTGGCCAACTCCTCTGAGCAAAGCCGTGAAAATACCTATAGAAGAGCGACAGATCCCCTACAGCTCGACGGTGGGCAAGAAGAGGAAGCCTTTCTGTGAGCGTTGGATCATTAATAAGACGAACGGCTCTTCTTTGAATGGAGCCCAGAATGCTAAGTGTTGTAGGGGACGCCATTCCCCAGACATGAGAACAATATTCTAGAGAGAGTCTGATTTGGGATACATACAGAGTGTACAAATTGGAAGAAGAGAAATATTTTCTGGCTCGGAAGAGAAATCCAATCTTTTTTGAAGCTGCCGAAGCTATGGATAAAATGTGTTGGTGCCAGTTGAGGTTATTCTCAAAAGTAACCCCGACAAGATTAAACGACTCTTTGTTCTGCAGAACTTGGCCGCTCATATGTAAGGGATGAACATTTGCAGACTTTTTTCGCGACAGGGAACATGACTGTGTTTTCGAGGCATTAAACCAAAGATAATACTACTACGAATAGATGGTTCATTTAAATGGGGCGTTTTGAATCAGTTCGGAGATATCAATGCTTCCGTAAATGCGAATAAAACTAAGTCGGTAACCTCTGCCCCAGCGAAACAAACCGTGCGACATTGCCAATGTCTGTCGCTTGTGCCTTATTCGGACACGAAGTAGCGAAAGCGGGCGGTTCGGTATGTGTATTTTCTAGTAGCGTTTCATCACGCCAGTAGTAAAGGCCTGCCGGCAACACTGTTTAACTTTCGTTCAAGGATAGCGCAAATCTCTCGATGGACATCGGCTCGCGTTAGCCAAAGTCCATAGGGGTATCAAAATATAGCATTGAATGGTTCATCTTATCGTAGTAGTATTATCTTTGATTAAACTGAACAAGATTTTTGCGCCAATCCAAGATAAGTTTGAGGTCATGGAAGAGATATCTGCATTGACCTGCGCTTGTTTTCGAAATCAGGATTACACGGTGGCTTAAGAAATTGAATACTAGAGTGGAGGTACTATCGTCAGCAAAACTATGAATGGGATTGATTGTGGAAGAGAAAGATCGTTAAGTGTAAGAAACCTAGCCAGCTGAGCCCTGGGCACTCCAGCATTAATTTGGTAGAAGCTGGAGGAATGACCATCTACACTAACTGATATACGTCGATTAGAAAGAAAACTGGAAAGCCAAGAGCAAAGCTTAGGTGGAAGACCGTAAGAAGGAAGTTTGTTGAGAAGCCCATCATGCCAGACCTGATCGAAAGCTTTGGATATGTCAAGAGCAAAGATTTGGGATTCACCAAGAAAGTCACGGGACTTGTTCCAGTTGTGTGAGACAAAGGAAAGAAGATCAGCTGTGGATCTACTGTGACGGAATCCATATTGTCTATCATGTAAGATCTTATGTTTTTCCAGATACTTTAAGATTTGGGAATTAATGAATTTTTCCATTACTTTGCAAACAACTGAAAGGAGAGATATAGGTCTATAGTTGGAAGGGAGACTTTTGGATCCTTTTTTGGGGACAGGTTGCACACGTGCAGCTTTCCAACTCTCCGGGAAAATGCCCGTCTCGTAAGAGATTCGAAAGAGGCGAGTTAAGATGGGTGCAAGCTCGGGAGCACATTTTTTAGGACGATTGCTGGTATGCCATCCAGCCCAGACGATTTTTTATTATTAAGAAAGAAAGAATACACTTGATTTGCTTAACTTTAAAAATTATATCGGACATTTTATGAGAAACAGGGACAACTGTTGGAAGGGGAAGATTAGTAGGAGGATCAAGCGTAGAATTGGCAGCAAATTGTTTGGCAAATAGTTCGGCTTTTCCTTTGGAGGTAGAGACAATTTCATCTTCAGAGATTAGGGGTGGAAAAGAATTTGTGCAAAAGTTCTGACTAATATTTTTGGCAAAGGACCAGAAAGCTTTACTGCCATTTGAGCAAGAGAGAACTTTATCTTTTATTCGATTGTTAAAATGGTCTTTTGCTTCTGAGATGGTCTGATTATACTGATTTCTTGCTTCGATGCTAGCCTGTCGATTTTCGGGACTGGGGTTTTGAAGAAACTTTTTGTGGGCTTGAATTTTTAAAAGTCTGGCTTTGTCACAGGATTTAGAAAACCACGGTTTGTGATTTGCAGTTATGGGGTTCTTTTTAGTGTGGGGAATATAGGTCTCAATGCCTAGTTGAATTGTTTCGGTAATTTGTTTAGAAATTTCGGAAGGATCGAAAGTAGAAAAGCAGGTAGGATCCCAAGGGTAGCTGGCAAAGAAATCTCTCAGACCATCCCAGTCGGCCGAATTGTAGTGGCAGACGGTTCGTGGCGGCATGCTTTCAGTTGCCTCATAATGAGTGGAGTAAGATACGGTGGCCAAACCATGGTCAGAGCGACCAAGGGGAGCAGTTACTGATGCTTGATAGAGTTCGGGGGTGGAAGTAAGAAAGATATCTAGGGGGTTAGAAGTATGGGTGGGAACCCTAGGAAAGTAGATAGGTTCCATAATTAGATTGGTGAGCGAGTTGCTGATTGCAAAATTTTCTGCTGCTCTGCCTTGTGTATCAGTTTTTGTGGATCCTAGCCAATCCTTATTATGAACATTAAAATCCCCGAGAACGATTACTTCGGCCAATGGAAACTGGGAAATAATATTGTCGATCTTTATTGAAAGGAAATCAAAGAGCTCGTTGTAGGAATTGTCGGACAGGGACCGGTATATAAATTTGGTAGAAGATCTGAAAGAAAGTTTGAGCCAAAGAATATCAGGCCTACCCGATTCGAGGTTAGAAACCCTAGCACAAGCCAGGTCGTTGCGAACGTAAGCACAAACGCCGCCATGGGGTCGAAAAGATGAAATGAGTTCATAACCTGGGAAAAGGAGGTGGTTGGTTGCTGTTTTGGGACTTACTTGGGTTTCGGTGAGAAATAGTATGTGGGGTTTGGAGGATTGAAGATAATGGTGAACAGAGTTTACGTTGGAGTTAAGCCCACATATATTTGTGAAGGATATTAGACTTTCGATGGTGGCCCCCAAATGTACCCCTCGCCCGGAGAACCGAATGGAGGGGTATTTACCTCCGGATAACTTTACGTTCGGGTGTGCCATCATCATTATTTCCAAATTTTAGTAGAGTGGAAAAAAAGAGAAAGAGAAAGAAAAAGAAAAAGAAAGAAGAGGAAGAAGGAAAACTAAAAGAGTAAGAAGGAAGAGGAAGAAGGAAAACTGACTCACCGCCCAGAACTCGAAACGTCCTGAGACTTCACGAGTCTTTTAAAGGGCTAGTGGGGTGGTACAATACCTCCTATACAAGAATAGGAGGTATTGGGTGTTACCGCCTCAGGCGAGGAAAGCTCCTCTACCACCTACTGACAGTGGTGGTAGTACTGAAAATATTGACATTTCCTCATGAATCACCCTGTATGTATATATATATATAAAAATATATATATATATATATATATATATATATATATATATATATATATATATATATATATATATATATATATATATATATATATATATATATATATATATATGTATATATATATATATATATATATATATATATATATATATATATATATATATATATATATATATATATATATATATATATATATATATATATATATATATATATATATATATATATATATATATATATATATATATATATATATATATATATATATATATATATATATATATATATATATATATATATTATATATATATATATATATATATATATATATATATATATATATATATATATATATATATATATAATATATATATATATATATATATATATATATATATATATATATATATATATAAAGCCCATTGCAAAAAGGGTGAAGGTGAGCAAAACAAACTTTTTGGCTAGAGCAAATTCAAAGTTTATATCACTGGTACACAACCCTTAAAATATTTTAGAAAATATTCCTGGCACATCATTTTGCCTTAACCTTTATTCTATCAAGCTGTACATCAAATCACTTGTTTTCTGTTTCTTTTAAAAAAAACCAAAAAAGAACAAAAAATACAAACCATTGTATACAAAAAAAGATAAATGTCATGACCTTTACCCTTTTTTTACGCAGTAAGACAAAGTTTTTACCTTTAAATTGAAACTACATTTTTTTTACTTTAATTTTTTATTTGGTAGCAGAAAATATTAAAAACATAAAAACTGAACAATTACTAGCACAGAAGTACATGTATCTGTAAGTACTACATTACTCAGCTGAGGATTCCTTAGTAGTAGATTTTTTCGGTTTGGGTTTTGCTTTTGTATTTTTGGTTTTATTTTTTTGTTGTTTTAGGTTTTCCTGTTGCATTTTTGGGTTTTGTTTTGATACTTTAGCCTGAGGTCTACTTGGTTTTGGTGCATGAGGTAGCTTATCAAAATAACTTTTTGCAGCTGGTCCACAGAACTGTTTTAAATGTTGTAGGTCCTAAAATTTTTTCTTCCGAAATTGGTTTAGGGCCTGAAAAAAATTAATTGTCAATAACTTAGAAAAGTATAGGAAAATTTTAATATCACAATATACCTTCACGAAGCGGGTATGGCAAAAAAAATTTCCCTTTTTTCTTCAGTCTGGGCAAAAAACTGGTGCTGAGGGTTGCTGAGGCCTGATTGGAGTAGTTTCCAGTGGCCATTAAAGGAGGATCTGTGGTCCACTGGTCTACTATGTTCAGATTGAAATAAAATTTCTCTTACAGGTCTAGTTGAAATTGGTTTTTTCTTTATGTAATATGGCTCAAAAAAGGATTTCCCAATTTCTAAAGAAAGTATAGTCAACACTGATTACTTGAAATGGTGAAGCGTAACTCGTGCATTTTGCCACATTAACCCAGTCCTCTGGTACTTCGCAAGGGATTTTGATTAATTAGAACCATATTTCTATCACATTCCATGAAAGGTGACCACGAATTGGAAATGTAATTTTGATAGATTCTAGACGTTTCCACTATGGCAACCACGTAATGGCAAAATTTAATCACTAGATAGTTTTTGTTTTGCCCGCTGCAAGAATCGCAGAAGATTTCCAGGTGTTTTACTTGGGGGTGTAAAATATAAAATATAAAATGATTTAACATTGATGTTACTTCATCAGCTCCTTTTGAGCCCATTTCTTCTGAATAGCAATAAAAAACTGAATCACCAGTAGATAAAATATGAATGTTGAACATGTAGAAACTTAACTGACGGCGATAATACACATCATTGGTTGCTATATTTGGTAAGCTCAGATTTTTCTGATAATCCAACGTTATTGTTTCTTTATCTGTTCTTTTAGATGAATCGGCTCTTGCAATTTTTTTTGTCATAAAAAATTTGAGCTTTCTTTTTTTTGAACCCCGATTTTCGATTTCTAATTTCCTTAATTTTCTTTAAATCAATTTTACATTCTCCTTCGTCCGTTATTTCTTGCAATTTACAATTTACAAGTTTCAACTCAGCTTGATATCTATCGCAAGTACTAAAGTATCGCTGCGAGGATATCAAATCCTAGGTTAAATTTGGTGACAAATATTTTACGGTAGTACTCTAAGAAACACGGGGATAGTTACCAGCCAAATACAGCTCATACATAGTTTTTTTGTTAAGTGATTCAGGCAAGTATATTTTTCTTGTTTTATTTAAGCTATAATGACTCTGGCGCCCCTTGAATGAACTAATGTGACTCACTACATTAGCTTCAACGTCAGGGGATGCCCCGGGAATGTTTATGATCGTAGCAACCTCTTTTATCTACTGGGGCCTTTCCAGTTATTTTTAACGACTTCTGTATATTTTGTACCCTTTTAGGTAACACACCGTGAAGGGATAAAAGGCTTTATAACACACTGGGATTTCCTTAATTTTGTCATTTTCATGGATTCTAACTTTATATGTAAATACCTTTCATGGAATTTCGCATCGTCTTCATTTTTCTAGGTCTACGATTTTTCACCTTATGAATGGCTATTAAGCCTGCTAAAATACAACGATTGCTCATTATAAGACGATAGCTCATTAAAATCGCTAATAATTTTTTACGTTATCCGTAGATATTACCTGAAAGCATTTTAACCGTTTACATCCACAATCAGGTCCAGTTTCTTTTGTACATAACCTCATTTTCTTCATAACATCACTTGTTCTTCCATGAGATTTTCTTTTCCTAGGGTTTCCCACATTAACTAAATTGTTGTTAACTGATTCACAGTCCCCTATTTTCATTATTTAAGTCCCTAGCACAATTATCAATCTCCATTTTCCCAACTTGCTACAGATAATTCACAGAAACAATGAAAATAACACTAGTCAAAACAACAAACGACATTCAACTGAACCTAAACAAGCCAAAAGGCCTACGTGATTCGCGGACTGAAAAAACTCTCATCTTTTTTGCATTGGCCGGGCTGACGTTCACCCTTCTTGTAAAGTATATGATTCTTTTAAATCATTTTAACAGCTAAACCGTAATCTTTTTTGCATAAAACGACCGCCCTGATGCTTCTAACCGTCCTTGGCTATAGGTTACTAACATAATCGCGATTCCGAAAAAAAATGACATTCATCCTTTTTGCAGTGTGAATCTTTAATATATATATATATATATATATATATATATATATATATATATATATATATATATATATATATATATATATATATATATATATATATATATATATAATTTATTTATATTTATATTTACCCTTTTAAAAAGTAGTACCTTTTATATATCATATTATATACCCTATTTGTTATAAAATTACTTTTCTTTTGGATATTTATTGAGAAACATTGTTTTTATTTTAGATTGTTTCGATAAATCGGCATTATACAAAAAACATATCTTGGATATTTGATCTCGGCTTATTTTAAGAAATATGTCCATTGATATTTTGATTACTTACATCTTGTCTATTCAAGATATATCCCGGAACAAAACTTTTTTGTTTATGGCACAATCGGCTTTAGTTCGGACTGCTACACAGAGCTCTGAATGTATAGTGAGGGACAGAAATTTCAGACTTTGTTATCTTATAAAAAAAATACGAGCTGAACAAAAAGTTTTTATGAACATGAATCCGGAAATGCTGTCACAAAAAGTGATGGCATAGTTTGACTGATTAACGTTTTTTTTTATTTGCATATAAGCCTGAACTTATTATGGTTATTCAGGGGAACTTTTAATATTCTCTGCTTGTAAGTTGAAAGAAGTTTTTGCAAATTTCCCGCAACAGCCAAATGTATATATTCTCTGTCGATCATTGGCAACCCTAATTCAACAGCGATAATTCGTTTTGGGGATATGGTATGTTTAGTCAAAGTTGATTATGTTAACCATTTTATCACAAATATTAACATTTTAATTTTGTTTTGGTCAAATCTATATAGATGCATAAAGCTAATGTCTAAAAAAATAGTATAATAATCCCAACAATATTCCGTCACCACTTCGTTATGATATGTGCCTATGACTATCTCTTTTCATTTTTCTGCGTTATTACTAAATGCATTAGAGAAAAAATAAAATATAGAAATCTTACTTTTCGTCTTTCTTGTGTTTTATTACAATTTTTGTATAAATTCTTTTAAAAAGCTCAGTTAAGCAAACACGAAAGACCGATGTTTTGGTTCAGGAGCCAGTGACAGATTTACATGACCAAGTTTTTTTTAAGCTTCGTAAACGACAGCTGCGGGTCGTTGGGGCAATAAGTGGCAGTTCTTAAACATGAAGAAAAAATAGTCATTTCCTCCCAACCAAAAACTTCTCAAATTTTAGCCAACCAATCTCGAAAAAAAACTGCTTACTATAACATAGGGCATTATACGTAAATGGTCGCTCAAACCTGAAAAAAAAAATTTTTAATGATTTCCTCTTAACTAAAAATGTATCCAATAATAGCTTATAATATGCAACTTTGGATAAATATATATGTCACTGGCTGTATCTCGGAGCAAAACCGTCAGCTGATACTTGGAAATTTATAAGGAAGGAGTTAGGCAGAAGCATCTTTTGCCTATTTAAATTCAAAAAATATATTCGGTCATTTCCTCCCTACTTAAACCCAACCGCTGTGTTCCCCGTCGTTGTCGTGGTTGGGCCCAGTAGGATCTTTTTGGGAAAATGCGCTAGAGTTGCTGGTTATCGGCAACTCTTTTGGCTAACGCATGGAAAGGGTTCCAAAGCTAAAATGAACACAAGGCTTAACTCAAGGTGGTTTGCATACCGTGCTGATGAGTGAATGACAGAGTATCAGAGTATCTAGCCTTACTGCTGATGAGTAAATGACAGACCATCAGAGTATCTAGCCTTTCTGCGGTAATGCGGGGCTCTGCCGTGGTGGACTATTAATTCCCTAGCTTTTAACAGAAAGCTGACAGAACCGCTTTCATAGGAAAAAAGTGACAAGGTGCGCTGACTGAAACAGATAAATCCATTTCGAGAGGTGCCAAATTTTAAGCAGACAAAAGGGGCGCCGACCGAAACGGGTGAATCCGTTTCGAAAGGTGCCCCTGAAGTCACCGGCGCCTGTGTCCGGACCTTTTTAGAAAAAAAGGGTTTCCTGGTTTTAAACAGAAAGCGGATAGGACCGTTTTCATAGGGTAAGGCCGGAGATGCGGCCTCAGAAGGAACATCTGGTTACTATAACAAAGGGCCTGGTAGCTACCCACGTCACTAGACCGGGAGAGGAGGGCATGACGGATCTAATCGTCTGCTTGTCATACTCTTTTAGGAGACAGGGACACCAAAACACACTAGACACCTATTGTGCCCCGTGTCCGGTAGCAACACGAGTAGAGGAGATGTAAGAACTCTCTTCCAATCTGGTATCGGTTTTATTAGAAGTCTGATTCTATTGGGAGAAATATAAAAAGGTATGAGCCACAATAGACCGAGCGGTCGCAGTGGAGGGCGTAAAATGTCCACTCACTTCAAACCTACCTACCTACCCTACTTAAAACTTGTTAAATTGTGGGTAACCCAATATCTCGAAGAAAAAAATCATCTTATTATACCATGATCCATTATTCGTCAGCTGGTCGCTCGATCAAGAAAAAAATTATACTTTCAATGATTTCCTCTCAACTAAAAATTTACCTGCTTTCTTTTAGGAAATTTGTTAAAGTACTTTGCATTCTTTGTTCACTAAAAATAGAACTAACCTAAAAATAGCTTAAGTTCATAAGATAATTAAAATTTGACTTTTATTTGGGAAGCTTAGAAGTAAACGATTGTGCTTTACATTCAACAACTAGTGCACAACTATGACTAAAATCCATTTCTTGTAAGCCTTACAATAAATGTACTTACACATAAAAAGTAATTATTAACATTGTCTCCACAAGTTATACCTTTAGCGGTGTGGAGCCCTAATGAAAGGTTTTGGGTACAAAACCTACCAAAAGCAAAAAAGTCATTTATGCTGCTAAAAATGTATTCATTTTATTTAAATTACCTTATTAACTAACCTTGTGTCGAAATTTTATTTAATTAAATTTTTTTTAAAGTTCTTTAAATAAAACAAGAAAAAATCTCTGCTTAAAAATGTTTTAAAACTTTTTGGTGGAAAAAAGTATTTCAAGTAGTGTCTAGACTAAAATGTAAATATATTCACAAGAGCTTATGTTTTATTCTTAAAAGCTTTTTACACTGATAAACCCTTAATAATTTACTATATTATTCAACATTTTTTTAAATGGCCAAGCATTTTAATCTTTTTAAATTACAAAAAATGGTTTTAACTTTAAGTCATTTAAATATGTCACTAAAATCTCAATATAATGTTTAAAATATTATACCGTGACAAGCAGAAAAGCATATAAAAGGCAAGCTATATAGGGTATTCGAAAAATGCACGGTCAAACAGGGGTTGATATCCCATTAAGTAATTTTAAAAAAGTTTCTATAAATATCGGTCCGAAAATGCATGGTTTCATTCAAAAAATGGTTTTTTGTTATTATTTTAAAATACCCTGAAAAGCTGATTTTCTTAAAATGTATGTTGTTTCTATTAATAAGTGCCTAATTTAGGTCTAATTTAATTAAAATTATTTAGGCCAGTGGCGTCTCAGGGGACACCTTATAAAAAAAAAAAAAAAAAAAATGTGAAAAAATATGCATTACTGATTTGTTGCAAATTTTATATATATTTTTTTTTAAGTAAGCAACTAAAAATACAACGTTTTGTTTCTTGATATTATTTTCTATCTTACTTCGTTTTCGAGAAAAAAATTAAATCAATTAATTGCAATTCTCCGGACACCATTAATAATTAACTCTAGTTGCAAATTGAAATTTAATTATATGTTTAGTTGCTTTATCTAAAAATATATAAAAATTGCAAAAAAAGTCAGTGGCTTACTTATTTTCCAAAATATTTCGATAAGGGGCCCCCAAAGATGCCCCTTCACTTAATAATTTTAATTTAATTAGGTTTAAATAAGGCCCTTACTACTAGAAATAACACTAACAAATTTTAATGGCTACAGGGTATTTAGGAAAATTACGAAAAATCAATTTCTTTTAAAAGTTTAACACCCTGTATTAAAGAAACTATACATTTTTGGACCCATATTTATAGATTTTTAAATTTTTTAATAAGAAATTTTTTTTGAAAATTTGGCAGTGCATTTTTCGCACACCCTGTATGTATAGGTATAGGTGTAAAATAAAAATATGTAACTATATACAGGGGCCTGCAGCTCACCCCCCGGGTCATTTATTATTAAAAGTTAAATATTCATATTTTGCAGACGTTATCTTTAACCTACGGCGCATTTCAGGAAAATAGTTTTGGTTATACAGGGTGTCACAAAAAAGTTTGACGTCACAATGGTGCATTTTTTTAAATTGAATGCTCTGTATTTTTTTGTATATTTAGGATAAATAAAATTTTGTCAACATCGGTTCAGTAATTTCAGAGTAAAAAAAAAAAATAAAACATAAAAAAAAACTGTTTTGCACCACCAAAGTTAAAAGTGGATAAAAACCAAATGCTTGATTAATAAAATTAAACGAGGAACTCTTAACAAAAAATTGTTTATTTAATATTTAAATATTTCTTAAAATTTAAAATTTACTCAATTTTTTTTAATAAGATTTTTAAGTTAAATAAATTTAAATGTCAAAAATTGTTTTTTAGCCCCTTTTTTTTTTTATTCAATAGTATTACTATTGAAATAGTTTAAAAAATTGTTCAACAATAACTTTTAATGTTTAAAAATTTGATAGGGTTATATTTAAAAAAAAATTTTGTTTTTGGGGGGCATCTAAAACCCAAAAAAAATTCAGGGGGTCATTTTTTAAAAAAGGAAAATAAATGTTTGAAATTTGAAGAGTTTGCCTAAATTTTTTTGGGTACCCCGCATTCGAATTAACCAAACATCCTAAGGCTGATATTACGTTATTAAAAAAGGGTTTCTTGTTTAATATTTTAACCAAGATATTGGTATTTTTATTTTTTTTTAAATTAGTGGTGCGAAACTTTTTTTTTTTTTTTTTTTTTTTCAAATCCGAACCGATGTTGAAAAATTTTAAAAAATAAACCACAAGAGGTGCCTAAATTAAAAAAAACAAAGCATTCCATTTAAAAAATGCAACCACGTCACACTTTTTGTGACACCTTGTAAACCAAAAAATTTTTTCCTGAAATCACCTTTAAAAAAGGTCTCAAATAATAAATAACTACTTATGAGGAAGGTACTGGGACCCTTTTAAAAGGGTAGTTCGGGCTAGTCAAAGAAAATATTTAAATTTAGATTTTTGTGCAGTGGTTGAAGTACTATTTGTAGTCAAACGGAATATTTAAATCATTTATCGAGGTTTTGAAAAAAATTTTATTTTTTTTAAAGTGGTAATCAAAAAAAAAAAATTCTTCTTTATTGTTCTTACCAAAAGTAATAACAGGAGTAACAACAGGCAATATAAGTATCACATGGCACATTAATTTACAAAATTATTTTTAAAAAATTTTTTTATATCATAACAAGAAAAGTTTACAAAAAACCCAATTTTGGCATAAACATTTTGGGACAAAGTAAACTGGAGTTTCCACCCTAGGGCTGCGTATACTGTAAATTTACCACTTATGGCACATTTTGCCGGGGCATTTGGATATTTAAGGGGGAACCCTTTTTTTCAATGGACATTTTTCTGAAAAAAAAAGCAAACTTTTGCTTCCTTGGCCCAAACTTTTAAAATATAAACTTTGTTATTTTTTAAAAAACATTTTTGCCCCCCCCATATCTTTCTGTGTATTATCATTGAAAACTTTTTTTTTTTAATGGTATCACTTGTTTTGTGTGTTGATGCCCGGATGTTTTTGTGGATGTGTTAAAATATGATCCCCCGGGGTTTAAAAAAACTCCAACAGTATGGAGGAGACCGCTTAATTTAAGTCCTGTTCATCCCGATGTAAGTGGTGTGAAATTAATTCATACAAAAATTGCTTACAGTTCGGGTTTGGGTATTTTTTAAAAAATAAACCCAAATTTTTCCCCAAATTTGCTATACGAAGTTTTAGGGGTCGCCAATAACGAACCCAAAAAATTTGATTTTCAAAAACAAGATGGCGGAATTAATAAAGTATTAAACACCCGTGAACCAAAGTTGGAACAAATTGGTTTCTTTTAAAAAAAAATAAGTTCGTCATATTGTATCCACTATCTAAAATTTGGCAAATTGGGAATGTGAATTCGTAATCAGAAAACCCCAAAAACCGCCGTAGACCAATTTTTTTTTAAATTGGGTTTAAAAAAAAAAATTTTTTTTTAAAAATTCGCCATGTTCAATGTAAAAATTTTTTAAAATTAATTTTCAAATTCATTATCGGCGACCCCTAAAATGCCCCTATGTCTAATAGGGGCAAATAGGTTGATTTTTAAAAAAGTCGACCGGGAAAGGGCCAAAAAACGGCCCCATCGATTGAAAATTTTTTATTGCTACAAGTTTTTTCGCTGGCCCTTTTTTTTCGGCTATGGGGTGGCATACCCGGACCCCCTATATTAAATTTTTTTCAAAGGCGCACTTGATGGTTTTTTTTGGTTGCTTCCAACTTTGGTCGTGGGTCTGACCCGGGTTTTGAAATATAGATATCAAAACAAAGTATTGGGTAAGTCGAGAAAGTCTGAAAAGAAAAATTATTTTTTTATAAATCCGACAAATAAATTCTGAAGGACTTTCAAAATTTTTAAAAATTAAAATTTCCCAAAAAAATTTTTCTGGACTAATTTAAAAATTTTTTAAAAAAACCCCTAAACTAATTTAAATTTAAAAGTATTTTAGAAGAAAATATATTTTAAAAAACCCTGAAGTTATGTGAATTACTTTAAATAAGAAATCTAACGGGACCCAATCGTGTCACTGTCTTTTAATTTTTAAAAACAATAAATATAATTACCTTAGAGGGTTAAAAAAACCCAGTAATTAAAGGGGGTTATTTCAGCATTTTTTGGAAAATTTATTTGGACGTTTTTGGATTTTATATTTTAAAGGGAATTCTTAATTAATATAGCTGAACAGGGTGCCCCCAAAACTGGACGCGTTCTTATGGGAACAACCCTTATTTGAAGGGAAAAAAAAAAAAATTAAACCCAAGGGTTGTCCGAAGATCAAATTTTTTGGGGAAACTACTGGCGCCAAAAAACTTTGCTATCCTTATCGTTTGGCCACTAGAGGTCGTTTCTCGAATTTCGTCGATTTTTTAAAGCCCCATAACTTTCTTATTAATAAAGATAATTAATTTTGATAAAAAAAATTTTTTGGGCACTTTTTTTGTAGAGTTTATTGGGTAGGCAGATTTTTTCAGGGCGTTTAGATTTTCGTGCACCACCCCAAAATTTTTTTTTTATATGGCCCCAACTATATATTATAATATTTTTGAAAAGATGGTGAAATTTCCCAAATTTTTTATGTATCACTTGTTATATTTATCTTAAAAAACCCTTAGCATTTAGATTTAAAAATTAAAATAATGTCCTTTCAAAAAAAAGCCATTGCCATGACTAATAAAATAACATAGGGTGCTAACATGTTATGATTAAAACAACAGATATAAAGTTTTTTGATAAAATTACTCATAGTTTTATTAAAATTTAATTTTTCTAAAAACACCAACGAAAAAACAAAAAAAAACCAACAATATTAACAAAAAAATAACTCACCCAATCCTAATATAAAATTTTTGGAAATTTAAAAATTTAAAGATAATAAATAAACAAAAAAAAAAATGAAATTATGTCAAAAATGTTCAAATTGTCTTCCCCTTTTTTAAGCAAATTTCATCTTTTTTTTAAAAGCATTAACTGCATTAATGTTCTATATTTTGAACTCGGTTTTAAAAGCACCTCGCAACGCCCTTTCCCAATTCTTCCCCGGGTATTAAAATTATTGTTTTTATAAAATAAGGTCTTAATTCTACCAAAAGAAAAAAAACTAAGAGAGGTTGGGGCCGATGACCTGGCAGGCCTTTTATGGGCCCTTGATTTCCCATCCAATTTTTACCAAACTGAACCCTTAAAGGGTAAATTTTTTTGGTCCTTTTCACAAAAAGCTGGGGGACCATCATGCTGGGCGACTCGGGGGTCAGATTTTTGGGAATATCTTCCAAGAATGGTTCAACCTGGTCCCCTTAAAAAAATCCCAAAAATTGTCTAAATTTGCGGGGTTTATCATAAATGTTGGGTCCAATGAATTGTCCTCTAAAAATTTCCACCCACACATTGAAGCTAAATCTTCCTTGTTGTCTGTTTTTTGGGCAGTCGCATGGGGATTTTTTTGGGATCAAGGGGTAATCATTAAACCGATTAAATATGCCCACCATTTAAACGAAACCTCTCCCGACCAAATACAATTTAAAGCAAAATTTGGTTTATTTTGTATTTTTTTTTAAAACCACTCACAAAACGGGGTTTTTTCCAAACATAATCCCCAGGGAGAAGATGATGGATTTTGCGGGGGTTTGATAAGGAAAATTTTTTTTTTTTCAAAAATCTGTGGGGTTTTTTCTTCTGGATATGCCAGTCTCTGCTTCAAGTTTTTTTGTGGAAGTTTTTACCATTATTTTTATATAAAAAAATGCCCAATACGGTCAGAGTTTTTCTTCATTTTTGTTTTTAATTTTCCGATTTTGAGCTTTTGCTCTGGGTTTGTTAAAAGGGGGCCCAAAATTTTTGGAATTTGGGAAAAATCTAAAAAAACACCCCTGGATGGGTTTCTGCCGTTCGGAAAATCTTTGAAAATACAAAATTTCTTTTCCGCCTGAGCATTTTTGTTGCTTTCTATGTAAATTCAACATGTTGAACTTTTCAAAATTTTCATACATTTTTTAAATTTTCAAAAAACCTTTTTTTAAAAAATTTTTTAAATTACTTTTTTCTACTAAAAATACCAAAATTTAACAAAAAATAAAATACCAAAATTTAATTCCCCAACTATTCCCGAAGCTGTTTAAAAATTTAAAAAAAAAAAAATCTTTTAGGCCCCAAAATGTTTTTTTTAGCAACTTTAAATATGTGGCTTTAATCATAACATTTAGCATCCCATGTCATTTTAATTTGTCATGGGGGGAAAATTAATTTCTGTGGACTTATTTTAATTTTTAAAAACGTAATACTGCTAATGGTTTTTTTAAAAAAATTCCATATAATCCATATAAAAAAATTGATTTTGGGTTGAGAAAATCTAAACGCCTGCCCCCCTATGCAAAAAAATTTTACGAAAAAAATGTCTTAAGAAAGTTTTTATCAAAATTAATTATCTTTATTAATAAAAAAAAGTTATGGGGGCCCTTTAAAAATGACGAAATTCGAGAAAAAGCCCTGGGGGCCCCAAAAAGATAAGAGATAGCAAAGGGGGTTTTTGGCCAGTGGGTTTTTCATTAAATTTTGGGTCCGGACACCTTGGGGAATTTTTTTTTATCCCTTCAAAAATAAGGGTTGTTCTCATAAGAACGCGTCCAATTTGGGACACCCGGGGCCAGAGAAAATGGGTTTAAAAATTTGATTGGCTATTAGGCTCAAAAATAAAATTTAAAATTTTTCAATAAGACGGGAAAAATTATTTGTTAGTGTTTTTAAAATTTCATATACTATATAACTTAGGCATTAAGTATTACAGTAATGAGACCAAACAAAATTTTTTTTGAATTGATGTACCCATATTTAAAAAAAAAAAATCAACTTTGACGCGGTATGGTATATACAAAATTTTAAAGGGGGACCTGTTGGGGGTTTAAAATAAAGGAAAAACAAATTTTAAAAAAGAAAATTAATTTAAAAAATTTAATTTGGATTTATTTTAATTTTAAAAATTTTTTCATTTTTTTTTTTTTTTCATCAGTTTTTAACATGGAGAGAACTGATGACACCACTTCAAAACCTTCATTTAAATAGTTGATATATTTGGGATTTTCCCAAATTTCAACCAAAAAATCTTTAAAAATAATTAACAACACGTTTTTTTTAAAAAAATTTTAAACCTTGAATGATGGGTTTCGTGTAATTATCCGAAATTCTGAAATTTAAAAAAGGGCAAAATAGTGTAAATGAGTTTAACAAATTTAAATCAAATTTAAGGATCGATATCTGAAAAAAAAAAACGTTGAAAAAAAACCCCATTTTTTAAAATTTTGTAATCAGCGCCCCCTTTGAAAAAAAAATAAATCAAAATCGGAAAAAGGGTCAAAAAAAAGAAAAAACTTTCAAAATTTTGAACTGATTTTTTTTGTGTTTAGGTTAATAAATATTTTATAATTTATATTTTTTTTTATAAAAATACTAAAATAGTGCAGATAACAAAAAAAAATTTGACAAGAATAGAAAGAATTTTTTTATAAGAATTTTTTAATGGAACAGTCCACCAAAGGGTGAGGGGTTCAATACTAATTAAATTAAGTGTGGTAAAGGGTAGTTTTTTTCTACACCAGACCTAAATATTTGGAGAAAGGCCCTTTTCGGATAGCAGATTCCAGTTTTAAAAATTCAAATGGAAAGTTCGGGGTTTTTTAAGTTGGACTGTAAAATTATGCATAAAGTGGCACAACGTGTTGCTCTGTTGGAATCTGCCCAGAAGTTTTACTTGCACTCCCGGAGCAGAAGTCTGAAAATACCAAAAATGTAACATATCCTCTCCAGCCCGTCGGTGGAAAGAGGAAGCTTTTCTGTAAACGTGGGATCAATAATAAAACAAACAGATCTTATTTGAATGGAATCAAGAATGATAAGGGAAATACCATTGCCCAGGCATGAGAAAATATTCTAGAGAGGGTTATTAGAATACATACAGAGTATACAGATTAGACCGATAGAAATACTTACTGGTTTAAAAGAAAATCCAAATTTTTTAAAGCAGCTGTGTTTGTGTCAGTTAAGGTTGTTCTCAAAGTAATTTCAAAGTGATTAATTAACTTTTTTTGCGACACGAACATGACTGGTCTTAGAGCATTAACCCAAACAAGATTTTGAAGCTCCAATTCAAGATTAGTTTATGGTCTTGTGAAAGTATATTTGAATTGACCTGCGCTTGTTTTTCTAATGAGGGTATTCGGGTATGTTACTCTTGCATTTGCAAGAAAAAACCATATACCCTTCAGGCATTTTGTTACGATATTGTAAGTAACAACAATAACAAAATTATACTTACAATTAAATAAACCAATAATCACTAAAATATGAAAGTTTTATAAAACCCAAAAAACTTTGCAGGGTTAAATGAGACAACGGCACACCGCGGGTATAGATTCATAAACACCGCCCCGTCGCACACGAAAACGGGACTCCGCTCTGTCAAAGATAATGTGTTGTCTACCTACAAACTGTGTGTAGGTGGCATTATATTACAATATTTTGGGTAATTTTGTTACTGGGATCAGGGCCTCTCATGACAGTTATTTTCATAGTGGGCCGGACACTTTTTGATCGAATACCCATAAAATTTGGGGCTTCCATTAACCTTCAAACTTCCTTGGGTAAATAACGACGACCATTATGACATGACAGCCAATAGCGCGGGGCCGGGGTCTTCTCATACCAGACAAATGGATACAATATGATACTATAGCACTTTACAAGTTTACATTTTTCATACTTTAGGCAGCACAGCATTATTTGTAATCTTGTCAGCAAACGAAAACATAAAAAAGGCTGTTGCCAGACCTAGGGACAGAGAAGAAAGTTTTTTTATTTTTTAAAATTATTTTGGTCGTAATACCGTCGTTTATTAAAAACTAGTCTTTTTGTTGATATTTTTAAAACGCGGAATAGGACCAGACAATACCTTGTAAGGTTTAAGGTCGAAAGTTTGTATACAAATGTACCAGTAAAAGAATCGTTAAAGATAATTCGAGCCAATTTGAAGATGACACTTTAAACAGAACGCGTCAACTGCCGCTGAATGGAGTGATGGTTTGTTGGACCGGTGCCTCGTAAATTCTTCTTTAAGTGAAAGATGGGGACATGGAGCAGGATTATGTATTGCCGATAGGTTCATCGCTCTCTCCAGTGATAGCAAATATTTCTAGGGGAGTGGTTTGAGGATCCCCAATTCAAACTGTACTAATCCTACCAAAAGTTTGGCTGAGATATACTGACGATTTTTTTATTGTATGGAGACGTAATGATAAAGAACTTAAGGGTTTCATCCTAACTGTCTCAGACCTAGTATCAAATTCAATAGAGGGGAAAAAATTGTTTCCCTTTTTCTCGATGTTCTAGTTAAACAAAATTATTTACATATACAAATCTCGTGTAAACGAAACCTACTGACACCAAACAAAAGTTACTAGGTGGTGGAAAAATTCAAGATTTGAATTTATAGTTTCTATAGTGCGGAAAAATTGCGATAGGTACATAGAAGAAAAACAAAAAATCAACCGCAAGTTTTATAAATTTAGGTAAAATCGTTTTTTTCCTTAATTTTTGTAATTTTTTTTTTGTTATTTTAAGTAACTTTACAATTTTTTTTATTGGGGCATTGAAAAATAGTAAAAAAATATTTTTTCTTTAGGAGTTTATATTCCCAAACGCGCAAGTCTATTGAATCATAACGAAATTCGTCATTTTTTGGGCACATTTACATGTTGGAAAATAGGTTATGTTAGGACAAAGTTATTAACTTTAAGTTTCATTTTAATTTTGCACTTTATCCTACGATCGGCAACCAATCGATACTAATATAAGAATAGTGAGAATCGTTTTCATTTATCTGGCGGCCACCGACCACGTTGACGCACGCTAGTGAAACTGGCACGAAACAGTTTTTCACTCTTTGTGTTAGTTTGCAGTTTGCAAGAGCTGGAGTCTATGTTTCACCACTTATGTTTATACATTTTAGTAAGTGATTTTAGGAATTCTGCTCTGGTGCTCTCTCTTCTCTCTCTCTCTCTCCTCTCTCCCTCTCTCTGTCTTTTGTGTCATGTATGTATTTTGTGGGGCGTTTATTATAACCTAGTATTTTAAAGCTCTTGGGAATATTATCAATGTGCAGATAAAAAAAAAGAAATGATCAGAACTGTGGTTGAAATATTCTCCCTATTTAATTGATCTTCATAATGTTATATATGTATTTATTTAATAGGTTTCTTTGGGACCAGCAAGCAAAAAGTTAAGATCAAACTATAAACCATTTAGTCCAGAATCAATGGTGTTGACAATTTTAAGATGTCTACATATAAAAAGTATATGACAATTTTAAATAGGAACAACAAACTCAGGATAGAATTAATGCAACGCCAGTTTGAGACAGGGGTTTGGTATAGTGATCTGTTTGTTTTGTTTCGGAAAAAAGTAAACAAGTTGCCAGATCTCAAAAATCAAAATCAGAAAATTTCTTGAAAATAAAATAAAATGATTGAAAAATATTGGTTTTTATGTTAATATAGACAACATCGATTTTAATAAAAATAGTTCCAAGATTCGATTGCAACGGCAACAAGGTTGATTTTGACAGTTGCTATACTGTTTAATAAAAAATTATATTAAATTAGGTATTGTACGGCACTCATGTCATTTATCTCTTTCTATTAGGTTGTATTATTCAATAACACGTTACGTGCCCACAAAATAATACATGACACAAAGAGAAAAAGAGAGAGATGCTTGGCTTTTCAATGCATCATTTTTTTTCTATGAAGTTAGGTTTGCTTTTATCGCGGTTGTAGATTTCATGAGCTTAAGATACTTATTATAAAAATATTTAATGATTTAAATAATCCTACAACAGAAAACAGTAGGAATTGACGCTTTCTGGCAAATAAGCATTACTTTTTCTGCGACAGTGTTGCTGACAGTTGAGAAACTAACTTTACTGTTGTTAAGCTTATTTGCCAGCACAAACTGTTGTTCAAAACAACATTGAATCACATCTTTATAGCTGGAAATAATGTTTGATGGCAATTCTCGTGGATCAATACAAGTCACTAAAATCACTTACTAAAATGTATAAACATAGGTGGTGACATACAAGGCACTAGACTCTAGCTCTTGCGAACTGTGAACTATCACAAAGAGTGACAACTGTGCCGGACAGTTTCACTAGCGCTGTTGTGCAACGTGGTCGTGGCCGCCAGAAGAATGAAAACGATTCTCACTATTCTTATAATAGTTTCGATTGGTTGCGCGATCGTAGGAAAAGTGCAGGTCTAAGGATTAAGAATTAAACTTAAAATTAATAACTCAACGTCCCAACATATCTATTTTTCACAACATGCTAAATTTGTCCAAAAATGACGAATTTCGTTATAATTCAATAGACTTGCCCTATCGGAAGTTAAACTCCTAAAGAAAAAAATCTACTATTTTATAATGCCTAAATAATAAAAAATTTGCTATGGTAACTGAAAATAACAATAAAAAAAATTGAAAAAAAATTAAGAGAAAATTACGATTTTCATAAATTTATGAAACTTTCGCTGATTGCACGATCGAAAGATAAAGTCCGATTTCAATTTTTTGTTTTTTCTATATACCATCGCAACTTTTCCACTATACAAGAATTTTCCGCACCACCCTAATAGTTACATCAAAATTACTCCAACGGAACAAAATAAGGGGTCATACGTTCTCTATATAACCGCGTCGTAACCTAATGTAACAGTTAGAAACCCCTACAAAAAAAATTACAAGTGTAACTAGGGTTCTTAAGCGAAACGGTTTACATTGAAAGACTAATTATGAGGACGATCGATAAACATCAGAACAAGATAACAAACTACAACTTGAACAAGACTCAACAAGACCAAACAGTTATGACAAATTTCTATTTTAAAGAAGCCTTGGGAAAAGGTTAGTAGAGTCGCGAACAAGTACAATATTAAAACGGCATTTAAATCCCAACGACTTTAAAAAATATTCTTACTAATATGAGACCGGATCACATTATTTTAAATAAGGACTGTATTTACCAAATTTCCTGTAAGTGTATACATTGGGGAAACCACCCGAAATTAAAGTTAAAGAACACCAAAAAACATGAGGAATAAGGGGAAACGTCAAGGTCGCATAAAATGATGAAAATAAAAGTTACCTACTAAAGGATAAAAAATTTAAAAGTTAGCTAGGTAGTAGCTAGCTAAACAACCAGAATGTATTTAGCAAGATTGTATTGGCATTCCGAATATCTTGCAGCTGTTGTTGAAAAGGGAAATATCGGCCAAGCTTTGTCCAAGAATTAGTATTTAAGTTGTAGTTTTATCAGCAGTTTTTAGGGTATTACTTGAAAACGGTTGAATATACATACCAACCAAAGCATTGTGTACTAGTTAACAAATAATTACAGTGGAAGTCTAAGATTTGTGGTTATGTTACCCGAAGGTATTTGCCACAACATGTATTTTGATAATTATGGTTACTTATTAAAAGTGTTCAATCCAATTAGTAACTGGTTTTACATTTAGAACTGCTCTGTTTTTAATGTAACCTTAATTGCAGTTGGCAATACCACATCTGGATTCATAAAAGTAACACTCGAAGAGGTAGCTATAATCGATTTCTGTCAGGGTTCCCAACATTCCACAGGATATGTATTTTTGACCTTTACTAGGTTACGTATTCAAGTGTGGATTTAACCTAAAACACTGAAAACACTTTTACGGCACTACAAAATGGCTTAGTTTCCGATTGGTCCTTCGGTATTAAAAACAAGATTTTTTTCTTTTTTAGCAGTCGTTGTTACTTTCAAAGCACATGTTCAGTTTTTATAGCCAAAAAAAAAAAAAACAAAATTGTTGCCGTCGGTTTTACCTTTTATACTTTTATATTTATGTTCTTATCCCCTACTTTGCCCACGCCGTGTTCCCTTTCTACGGCTTTGACGAGATTTATAATTTTATAAAGAATTTATGTTTACTTAACGTTGTTTACCTATAGCTTTTGCTCTGTTTTATGAAATATCTTAAGCATTTTTAGGTGTTTTTTACAATATAAAATAAGTCTAGTATTTTTTTTACAGTTTTTGTGGTATTTCAATAAACCCAAAATAATATATTTTTTCAAAAATGTTTAATCCAATTTCATTTTTTTCGATATATAGTTATAGGCAGATATTCTTAATAGTAATAACATGTATGAATAGTTAACTACTTAACATATTTCCATCTAAAAATAATTATTAAATAATTTCTCTTAAGGGAAACCAATTTTATTACTTATTATTATCTACCCTTACTACATATTTTAGATTGTCCTGTTAAAGTGGAAGATTTTTAAATTTTAGTTATTTGTTTTAGCACTTACTTAAAAAATACTTATTTAAATATATTTTCTTCAGCTGTTTATAATGGAAATATATACATACATAAAACTATATCGCTGTATAATTTCTAATTTATGTTGGGTTAAACGAAAATAGATACAATTCTTAAAGCAAAATAAAATGGTTTTCGTATGTAGACTTATTTTTTATTTATTATTAAAATGTAAAATTAAATTTTTAAATTTCCCCATTTTAGTTTTTTTTTATTTAGTCATGACAAGTGTTTAAAAAGATCTATATTATCCTGGGGGCAATATTTATTTATTGCTTTCTGCGTATAATAACTTACTGCGCACTAGCAACTTTTTCGAAGCAACTATTTAGTTGTTTTGAAGAAATTCGAATAAATCACATGGATTGCGTCCGGACCATTCCGAGGGTGAGCAAACAGTTGCTGGCAGAAATAGACCACGTGGATTTCTGTCTAACCGCGCGAACTATTAACTATTCAGTTGCTTACGGCCCATGTTCAGAGCGCTTTATTTTTTTTTGCAAAAAATTTAATTTAAACTATTAGCACCTTGTATTATTTTTTTCTTTACATTAAAGTCACCGCCAATTTTTTTGAAGTGCAGAGCTGGGACGGATCCTCAAAAGGAATCTATTTACGGATCCGATCCTCGTAAAGGAATCGAATCACCAATACGAATCACGTTTCCCTTTTAAGGAAAACCACTGCAACCTTACCAGATTTATTGTGGTTTCCCCTTCATTCTTTAGAGTAACCTTGTCAAGGCCGTCTTCTTAATTAGACCCCAGAGTCTTGAACGGCCACTCCATATATCTTGCTGGTTTGGCTTTTCCCACCAAGCCTAGAAAACCTGAGCTACATAGTGCTTCGCAGTGGCACTACACTTTACGGCTGTTTCTTCAGCCTCCTGGCAAACCTACACAGGCTATCCTCCACCGGGCCTATTCTTTCCAGGTGCTTGTTGAGTTGCAATGTCCTGTTAGTTGACCTACCGTTATCCTTACGACCTTACGGCTGTGGCTCAGTAGGTCCGAGGTTAACTTGGCCGACAGGTCTTAATGAACTGCTTTGCTATCATTGTCCTGGTGTTTGTACCCACCAGCTTTGAAACTCTCTGTCTACCCAGCTCTTAATAGATGCTTTAAAAAGGCCTGCCGAGTTTCCCACAGAATGGCTCCGGCCTATCATTTCCATGCTGATCCTCTTTGGCTAAATCGTCGCCCTTTCGTTACCCGGTTCCTCGGCCTGGTACCCAGGCTACCGTAGTTTGTTTTTCCAAACCGACTTTTTCCAGGGCTTGTATACAGTCCCCCCCTAGTTTGGAATTAACTTTTGGGGAACTGATGGACTTTAGGGCCGCTTGCTGTCTGAGTAAATAACGATGGTTTTCCTTTACTTCCTTGTTCTTTTTTTTTAATCAGCACGGCACAATGCAATTTCTGCGATTTCCCTTGGAAAACTGTGACGTGCTGACCAAGACTTAAGGTTATCTTTTCCTAGGCTTGTTCCATAGATGCCAGTTCCTACTCCCTTGTTGGTCTTGGGGTCAATCTGTATACCAGATATGATCGACTTTGATTGGAGGGCCTTCCCTTTCCCGTTCTCCTTATCTGGGATGACAATTTAAAGTGTCTGTTGAAAATGAAACGAGGGGTTGACCTGTCCAGGGCATCTCAAGCAATAGCTGACCTCTTGATTCTCCTCTATTTCCCATCTTGAGGTCCTTTGATGTCCTATAATTGGGCTTTGACCTTTTTTGAATCATAGAGAACCGCCTTTACTTCTCCCCTGATATAAATGTGGAGTGGCGGCATTTTTTGCAGCACTTCCAGGGCTGCAGTTGGGGTTGTTCTCATAGCTCCCGTGATGCAACGCATGCTAGCCTTTTGCACACTTTGAAGTTGCTGGTTGCATGGTCTGCGAGACCCTTGCCCCCAGGCAACTGAGCCTTAGGTTATCATGGGTCTTATTACCATTTTATACAACCACAGGTTCATCTTTGGGTTAAGTCCCCAGCTTTTTCCACAAAGCCTGCGACTTCTCCCGAGGGCGATTTTTGCCTTCTGAACAACTTTGTTGAGGTGTGGTCCCGTTCATCTTTGGGTCAAAAATGACCCCTAGATACTTGACCTTTTTTGAGAAGGCTTTTCCCACTTCCATTGAGCTTTGACATCTGAGTACCCTTAGGCTCTTTTCTTTGTGAAGGAAACGATAACGGGCCTTTTGTGGATTAACCGACAGGCCTTCTTCCCTGCACCATTCGTCTACGATGTTCAGTGCGCAAATGGTATCTACGATACAAATGATACTACATAATTCAGATGATAAATTAAGCGGAAAACAATTTTATCCCTATTTTAAGTGCTTAAACTGTTAGTCAAATTATTAGTTTTTGATAAATATTTTTTAAATTTGAATATATTATTTCTGAGATCAACATCAAACCACCCCAAATGGAACATTTTTTCAAAGGGTATTCCAAAACTTGCGATGCTAGAACTTCATAGAGTTTTTAAATGTGATTCTTGAGATAACCTCAGGTAACTTATAAATAGGACATCTAATTGTTATTTTACGGAAACTTTCACAAGTACCGTTTAATAATTTCTTTGCTTGCGGAATATAAAAATGTAATAAATTTTTTAATTGTTTTTGGGGAGACATCCCGATTCGAAAAAATACATGTCCCATTAAAAATAATACAATGTCCAATTTAAAAGTCTCTCAGGGGTTTTCTCAGGAGTAACAAAATTAAAAATTATGAAGATCGAGAATTAAAAACTTTAAAGACCAAATGCAAGTAAAGTTTATGCCGTTTTTGAATACCACACTCAATGGTTACTATAAAATATTGTTTCTGTGGACCTGAAAAAAAACATATTTTGGGTTTAAAAAACACATGTTAGGTGTGTTTTCTTATTTAAAAATTTTAAGAGGCAGATGTTTAAAAATTCTTCATCTTTATTTTTTAAAATAAATGTGATGCTAATTAAGAATCTTAGGTAAAAAATTTTTAAATTTAAAATGGCAAATTTTGGCATTTATAAACCACTTTCCTTAGATTCGGGAAAATAAGGTTTTTAATGGTACTAGGTCATAATTTGGAAATTAATATTTGGGAGAAATTTAGAAATATAAAATGGCGTATTTAAAATGGCAAATTTTGGCATTTATAAACCGATTTGTCTTAAATTAGAAATATAAGGAATCGATTCCTTTTTGGGAAACGGATTCTTTCAAAAAGGGAAACGATTTCGGGTCATTTTAAATTATTTAACGAATCCGGATTAACCCATTTTTAAAAATTATTCGATTCCAGCCATCGGAACCTTAAAAATGAATCGATTCCGATTCGATTCACCCAGCTCTGTAGGTGGTAGAACCTGTCGTAATAACGCATTTTGGTAAGTTATTCGAGGTCCAAGAGTAACCAGCAGTTAATCAAATGTTTTTTATTCTAAAGTAATTAAAGACCCTTTTTTGGGTATTCTTTAATTTATCAACAGCTTATA
>JAHBCN010000763.1:82500-154133 GCA_019359885.1 Listronotus oregonensis | reverse complement strand
TTTTACGACCCCCAGCCCAAGGCAGCTTGAAGTGCAGTTGTTTTTTAAATGTTACATCTAAAGGAATTATTATGTTTTTAGTGTTTAACCTTTTGGCTTTTTATTTTAATAAAAAAAGACACTTAAAAACAGAAAATTTATGGTTTGGGTAGCATTATTTATAAATGATATGAAGAAAATCGTCACTTTACGTACTAATTTTGGGCTTTCCAAATGTGCCCATAAACATTTGTTTTTAAAAATGGAAATAAGCCACTTAAATAATTTAAAACCACATAATTTTTTCACAAATTTTTCCGTTTAAATGATATGCACAATATGCACAAATACCAAATTGCACTCAAAAACTTAAATTTATAGATTATGTCACTATTTGTGCTTGTTAATTTTTCTAACTTATTTGGTGACCATGGCCTTTAATTAAAATCAATAAAGTACTTTATGGAATGTCAGCAAAATGAGTTAGCCGGTAATACATAAGTTGTCAATATTTCCTATTAAGAAAACAATCCTTTTTAAATAAAATGAATTAAATTAAACAACTTAGAGAGGTAGTTTATGCCATAAATCCTCTGTACTTTTTACCTATTTATAAAATATCTTAGTAAGTTAAGAAAATATTTTAAGTAAAGCAAAAGAAATAAGAAAACAATCAAAACACGAAACTTTTTTGTTTGTTTTTATCAGTTACAGGTGGCATTTCACTTTTAGTATTATTAAAATTCACAGGTCCTAATAAAGGGGCAAAACATGCAAAATTTATTGAAATTAACTATTTTTAAGGGTTAACTTTAAATATTTTAAAAAAGGTAAATTAGATCTTAGAGGCATATTTTATAATCTAGAAGATAGTTTTTAATTAATTCTAAGCATATCGCAGCAAACAATTTAAGCTTCTAAAGGTATGTATACACTTGGTAAACAAACCCCAACGAATTCGTTGGTTGTATGTGGACACAATATTTGAAACAACGTGTAACTAGGCATTCAGTGGACTTGGTTGTAGTTTGCTAGTAGAGCGGTAAAATTGGAGAGTATATATAGTATTTACAATGTTCACACATGACAAACCAAGGCCAACCAACAAGTTCGTTGGCGTTGGTTGGTTGAATGTGGACATTTTATTTGGTCAAATCAACGTGTCTTTATGCATTTATTGGCCTTGGTTGCAGTACGTAAAGCGGTAAAATTGGAGCACATTAAAAGAAAATTTGTTGGTCCATAAGTGCAAGTGTGGATGTAAATTGGGTTTTGCCCCAACATCGATGTCGATGACAGTTGTTTTCCTGTCGCGCATTATTTTTATCGTAGTCCCATATGTGTATTGGCTTTGTTGTATTCTATTTTGTTATTATCTTTTATATCCCACAACGGATTAAAGTAACTCTAACTTCATTAGGACTTGAAATAATGATATTGTCGTCAGACATGTTTACTCAACAACACTCACTACAGAACCTCGGAGAACTATTTGGTACCAATATGTTTAAGTAGTATGAACACTACTTGGATATCAATTAGTTGGCGACCAAGCCGTTGGTACAACTAGTTTCAACGTTGGTTGGCTTTAGTTTGCCCGGTGTGTACATAACTTCAAAAGAAAATTTGTTGACGCGTATAAGCAAATGTGGACGTGAATTGGCCTTGTAGATGGAGAGCTAGAGCCAAAAAATCATCGTCATCAGTAATATGATGTTTCTCCCGGAAAACATGTTCATTTAGTATTGTTAATTAGGTTTCCGCGCAGCTGACAACCTATTGGATACAGAGGGTGGCAATAAGGGGTAAAAGTGCAAATTTTGGAAAAAAAAATCGTCATCGATTATATGCCAGTCATTTTGGCCATTTAAAGTTGAACCCCTAAGGTGTCTATCCAAAAGGGCTACAGTTAGGTGGATACCAAGGGCAGTAAAATGGGGTCAAGTTATCCCGGGCGCTTACTTTTATAAAATAATGTTTTTTTAATTAAGGGCAATTTTGGGCCAAATTTAAGGAAAACTTCATATGAAGTAGTCCTAAACGTCCTAAGTTTTAAGATAAGGGGTGGTAAAATTTTCAAAAATAAATCATTTATTATTAATATCAGTAATACCACTTTAGATATTAAAATTTGGCATACATTTATGAAAGGCATTTTTAAGGCACTACTTTTTAGATTTCTTAAAATAAAAAATATTTTTTAAATCCCCAATCATATATAGGCAAAGTTGATCACCAGATTTTTTCAATCCGATGCAAGGTTTTCGCTAAAAAAATTAAAACCATTTCTTTGCATGATCATAACAATATCGGTAAACAATATCACAATGCATGGAGATATCTAGATTTAATTTTTTTAGGTGAAAACCGTGCGTCGGACTAAAAAAAAACAAGAGATCAAATCTGCTTATAAGTTTTTTTAGTCCGACGCACGGTTTTCACCTGGAAAAATTAAATCTAGAAATTTCTTTGGATGGTGATATTGTTTACCGACATTGTTATGAACATGCAGATAAATGGTTTTTATTTTTTTAAGCAAAAACCGTGCATCGGATTGAAAAAAAATCAAGTAATCAACTTTGCCTATAAATGATTAAAAAATTATTTTATTTTAAGAGAAATCAGTGACGTACCATCAATATCTGCCAAAAAAGGCATGTCATATTCCGTACAAACGCCACTGGTGGGAATAAAAAAAATGTAGTACACTAAAAAATGCCTTTTAATACATAGTACATGTATGCCAAATTTTATTAAAATATCTAAAGTGGTATTACTGATATTAAAAAAAAAAGATTTATTTTTTGAAAATTTTACCACCCTGTATTTTAAACCTCATGACGTTTAGGACATACATTCATATGAAGTTTATAGAAAATAGAAAAATGGACCCAAAAATTGCCCCCTTAAATATTGACATTCAATTAAAAAACACCCTGTATAAAGTAAGCGCTCGGAATAATTTGACCCTGTTTTACTGCCCTCGGTATCCACCTTACTGACAGCCCTTTTGGATTTAGACACCTTAGGAGTTCAACTTTAAGTGGCCAAAATGGCTGACATATTATCGATGAAGACTTTTTTCCAAAAAATTTTGCACTTTCACCCCTTATAGCTACCTCCTCTATCCAATAGGTTGTTAGCCTGCGCGGAAACATAATTAACAATACTAAATGAACATGTTTTACGGGAGAAACACCATATTACTGATGACGATGATTTTTCGGCTCTAGCTCTTAGATTAATGGCTCCTAACATCGATGTCAACTGCAGTTGTTTTCTTGTCGTGCCATTATTTTTATCGTAGTGCCACCTGTGTATCGGCATTATTGTGTTCTGTTTTGTTTATATGTCATATTTAGTTTGCCATCTGTACACACATACCATGTATACATACCTTAACGTAAGTCATATTCTAGATTTTAAATTTGATGCTCTATTTAATATTTTTATTAAATAAACCGATTTATGCTTTTATAATATTTTAAAATTATTTATTTTTAGCTTTATTAGAATACAACCAAAAAATAATTGTATTATGGTTTCTTTCAAAAAATTGTAAAGCTAAGGCATATTGTAAAAAACCCAAAAGCTTAGTTAAAATTACAATGTATTTTAAAATGTTTCTGAAATTCATGCAAATTAATACTCATTCTAAAAACACTTTAAAAACAAAAGTTAGGCATAATAATAAACAATATAAAACTTTAAATAAAGGCATTAGAAAGTCAATACAGCCAAAACGTGCAAACAAATCACAACAATTTTTGAAATGCTGTATTTACCGCATCGTCCACAATATTCCAGTATAAAAAACTTCGAACCGAAAAATTTCTTGGTATAGGTTGAAAAAGGTCATGAAGATCGGCAGAAAAGCTGCTTCGATTCTCACCCATTGTCGGTGCGTCCGCACTCATCTTGAAAAAATAATTTGTCACAAAAAACAGTCTTTTAGCAAGTATAAAAATATTTAACAACACATCAACTATACAAAATATAAGAAGATTTCGTCAAAAATCGAAAATTTTACATTTTTAACGTTTCGGTTATTTATATTGACGCTTACTTTCTACGACATTAATCTATCAGTTTAACTACTGTTTTTATTTGGCGACCGAAAGGAATTTTTTGGTGTACTAATAATAGTTTTTAAATCGTCCAGTACAGGTGTAACACTAAAAATATGTACGTTTATTTCGTTTAGTCTAGACTGGCTTGATATACAAGTAGTTTTCTACCAAAATCTTAGGGCACATAATTATTTTAGGGAATTAAATTTTGATTAAAAGTTTAATATTTTCAGATTAAAATATCCCCTTTCCTTATGTTTTTGGGAAAACATATTATTTATTTTGCAAAGTTTAAAAACAATTACCAAAACCATTTTCGTTTATTATTGAAAATTCGTGTCTTTTTATTTATTTTTGTTTTTTTTAACCAATGTTTAAAAAAAGACAAAAAAAAATCTTTTTAAATTTTTGATAATTTTTCCAACAAATTTTTTCGTTTTAAAATTTCATTTGTTGATTCTACACCCATGATTCTTTTAAAAACCTTTGTCAAAATGCAAAAACTATTTGATTTTGTTCAAACAAAACCAAACGGGTAGATTTAACCAATCAAAAGTTAAAAATTAATCCTATTTTCACCCGCGTTAAAAAAATTTAAAACTAACCGGGTAGATTTGATTTTAATTAAAAATTAAATTAATTTATTATGGATTAATTTTAATATTATATATATATATATTTATATATATATATATATATATATATATATATATATATATATATATATACAGGGTGTCCCAGAAGTAATGGGACACAGACAACAACAAATTTCTTAGGTCGAAATAATGCAATTAATACAGGGTGTCAAACTTTTAATTTTGTTTTCGTTTCTTCGTAATAATTTCTTAACTAAATGACATACTTTGTTTATGTCTCTAGAAGCAACGGTTTTCGAGATAAATGGATTTTTAAGGGACCCCGCAATTTTCCTATGGGAAATAGTTTTCGGTCAATTTTTTTAAACTTTGCAAAGTAATAGTTTTTAACACGCTGATCAAAAGTCTTCACGGACACAAAACCCAAAAACCCCTCTAACCCCCCAAAATCAGCCTTAAAGGTCACCAGAAATTTGGAGAATTTTGAGGGTAATTTTGGGGGGGGGGGTAGAGGGGTTTTTGGGTTTTGTGTCCGTGGAAACTTTTGATCAGCATGATGAAAACTATTATTATGCAAAGTTTAAAAACAATTAAAAACCATTTTCCGTAAGAAAATTGCGGGGTCCTTTAAAATGCATTTATCTCGAAAACAGTTGCTTCTAGGGACATAAACAAAGTATACATTTTTGACGCAGAGGGAACTATAGTAACTACTTTTTAATAAACAGGTCAAAATACTAAGCTTAAAAAAGTTATGCCATCTAAAACAAGTGGGGTAGGCCGTAGCTGGCGCCCTCTACCAGCAACATGAAAAGTATGGACAAATTTGAATTTCTCGCCTCAAAGAACCCCCAAATCCCAAATTTTGTACCGCTATGTCATTTAGTTAAGAAATTATTAGGAAAATCGAAAACAAAATTAAAAGTTTGACACCCTGTATATTAGTTATTATCAACTTTGGGATAAGGCAAGTTTACGTTAATTGCATTATCTCGACCTAAGGAATCTGCTGTTGCTCTGTGTCCCATTACTTCTGGGACACCCTGTATAACTAAAAAACACCCCTATTTACCATTTAATTAAAAATATCTATCTATATTTTTTGTTATCATTCCAGTTCATAAAATAGAAATACAATTTAAATATCCAATAATCTTAAAAAATATTATGTAGACTTATTAAACAGTGCTTACTAAGCAGTATTTAAAATTTCAACTGCCAAAAAAAACTTCCAGAAATTTCCTATAAATGAGAATCTGGAAATAAAAAATAATTTGTTTCGCAAAATACTGAAATTATATCGTCTATATTTTATTGCTTACTGTGATTTTTGTTTTTTTTTAGCAATGGTGATTGACCCATATTAAAGCTGAAAAAGCTTAGAAAATGGACATTACATACGACAAGATACGCAGAAAACTATTTTCATTGATTTTGGTATATATGCTTTATTTCTTTTTATCACTGGCATAGCTAGGATTTTCATTTTTTTTTAATCAAAAAGAGAGACGTGGGACCCACACCAAATATACGAGTATACCAGATGCTTTTGGCCCTAAGGGAAACACTTTGGTAAAGAAAATTTTCATTTTAAGTTGATTTTTTTTACCGCCCCTCAAAGAAAATCTAAGTTTTTCGTGAATTTGATCAAATTTTATAGTAAACATCCAAATTACGAAAAAATATCTGCATTTTCCTTGAAGTTAAAGGCATCTGGAAATATATGCATAAGAAAATTGTTAAGTAAAAAAAAATTAACTTGCTATTGCTTTTAGAAACCATAAATAATTTAGCGAAACTTGGGATTTGTGATAAAATTTGATTTTATTTAATATTTTAACGGCCGAGTGATGATCACGTTGTTAAATTTAACAATGGACTTAGCAATTGCTAAACGTTAACAACGGTTTAGAATGTTTAACA
Source organism: Listronotus oregonensis (assembly GCA_019359885.1). Lineage (NCBI taxonomy): Eukaryota > Metazoa > Arthropoda > Insecta > Coleoptera > Curculionidae > Listronotus > Listronotus oregonensis. Next base: position 147,565 of record JAHBCN010000763.1, on the reverse strand, counting down.
AAATTTCAGATTTTGACAGGTTGCCTATTAAAATCATTGAATAACACTGACAATGACGTTTTGTTAAACATTCTAAACCGATGTTAACTTTTAACAATTGCTAAGTCCATTGCTAAATTTAACAACGCGATCATTACTCGGCCATAAATGTGTGACTGTGTTTTTAAGTCAAATGTGGTAAATAAATGTAGATTTTTTTGTTTTTGACTATGGTTTTATTTCGGTTATTATAATAATAACTTTTTATAACCATAAATTTTTGACACTTTCCTAAAGGTTGATGTCATTAATGTGAAAAAGTTTATTTTTAAGTAGTATCCTCAGGCTAAACAAATGTTTTACACTTATGCAACAGAAAAACGAGACTCTAAAAAGTCTTGCGGGACGTCTCCATACTAACAATAAAATTATTTTACTAATGACACGAAATTGACTGCTGCTTGCTGAATGTATAGCAAAATCCAAGACGGCAAAAAAAAAAAATTGTTTTAAGTTTTGGTAATAAACTGGCGCAAACTGTTTGTTTTATCATTTAAGTCCGCTATAATAGGGCCAACCTTTCTTTTGGCTTTGAATTTAGTGCTTTCGGCTAAATTTACTTGAAATTAATAATTTTTGTTTTTGAGAGTCATTTTTAAAAAACCTTTTAGCTTAGGTCAGGTAAATATTATTTTTATCAGTGTATGAAATATAAATTTTATGCCAGAATTAAATTATTTTAAAAAATATTATTTTGGGAGTTTAGATGCTGTTTAAAATTGGAAAATATTCTGTTCTGTGCCAAATGAGCTTAAACCGTTTTAAATGAATCGGCAGAAATAAAGATTAGTAACCAAAAGGTACATACTTTGTTAATGGCATAAACCGCATATTTTCAAAATCGCGTGTCTCTCAATAAGAATTTTTTTGCGAGGAACTGCAACCGATTCCTTTTAACGCATAAATGATTATAGAAACAAATGTAGGGGAAGGAAGTTAGTGATAGAGGCAATTACGGCATTTGTTTACAAAACCTTAATTGATGTGATAACCACACCTCGTACATTTTTACATTTAGGAATCACTAGATTTCGAACAATTTGCTTGTTTGCCTAAATAAAATGGCTTCCTTCAGCCAGAATATTTCATAGTCTAACTCCACGCTATAGGAAATCATCCAAACATTAAAAAAACCTTCTAAAGTTCTTTTCACAGACACATCCAATCAGTCGGAGGTGGTAAACGACAAAGCAGGTATAATTATTTTTTTAGGGTCCATTTTTGTCTTCACCAAGTAGGCAGCTAAATCACATTAGACCACTCTCTACGTGTGGTTAAAAAAAGGGCTTTAGGAACCATCCCACAACGTTAAAAAGAGTGAGGGCTTTTTTAGATAGCAGAGTAAAAGTTTTTTTTTATCTTGGGACAGTCCACGAAGGCTAAGGCCTAAGTACTAACGTACCGTGGGTGTCTGAAGTGTGGTAATAGGAAGCTTATTCACACGAGACTTAAATATTTGTAGATTTGAGGGAAAAGAAAAAACTTCTGCGGGTAGCAGGTTCCGTTGTTTGGACACTCTAGGGATGATAGAAGTGGCACTACGTGTTGGGAGCTGCCAAAGGAAGAATTATACTGGCCAACTCTTCGGAGTAAAAGTCATGAAAATACCTATAAAAGAGGGAGAAATCTCATACACTTCGTCGGTGGGAAAGCGAAGGAAGATTTTCTGTAAGTGTGGAATCATTAGTAAGACGAACAGCTCTTCTCTGAATGGAGTGAAGAATGCTAAGTGTTGCAGGAGACGCCATTCCCTAGACGTGAGAACAATATTTTAAAGAGGGTCTGATCTGAGATACATACAGAGTATACAGATTAGAAGGAGAGAAATACTTTCTGACTCGAAAACGATATTCAAGATTTTTTGAAGCTGCTGAGGCTATGAATGTTATGTGTTTGTGCCAGTTAAGGTTATTCTCAAAAGTAACACCCACAAGATTAACCTATTCTTTATTCTGCAGAACTTGGCCACTCATATGTAACGGATGAGCATTGGCCGACTTTTTTCGTGATAGCGAATATGACTGTGTGTTGAAGGCATTAAACTGGACAAGATTTTTGGCGCCCCAATTCAAGTTTACTTTAAGGTCTTGTAAAAGAGATACCTGCATTGACCTGCGATGTTTTAGTAAGTAAAGAAAAACACGGTTTTTCGCGCCTACAGCAGTCCTTTCACAGAAAAGCTCTGTAGTACTGATCACTTGACGTAAAGGAGTTAAAGAATTATATTTTATGTTATGTTTAAACCTTTTTTTTCTTTATTTAAAATCAATGTAAACTAATTCTTTGAATAATTTGGTGGTACGCAAAGGTGATTAAGGGGAAAAATTCGAAAATATTACGTTTTATGTCATTTCAAATGTTTCTGAATTTAAGAAAACTAACGGCCGAGTGATGATCGCGTTGTTAAATTTAGCGATGGACTTAGCAATTGTTAAAAGTTAACAACGGTTTAGAATGTTTAACAAAACGTCATTGTCAGTGTTAGTCAATGATTTTAGTAGGCAACCTGTCAAAATCTGACATTTTGTTAAACATTCTAAACCGTTGTTAACTTTTAACAATTGCTAAGTCCATTGCTAAATTTAACAACGCGATCATCACTCGGCCGATATTATTTTAAAAATATATTTCGTTTTATTTGAACTGGTTTAATTTATATATTTTATATGGGTTTCTAATATTTTTCTTTTTTTTTTATTGATTCGACTAAAAATTGAACTTGGCATTATTTTGAATTTCCAATTTTTGGTGGCCCTTTTTTAACGGTAATATTTTTAATAAATAAAAACCTCTGTAAAAAAAGACAAATCTGTTAATTTCTTATTAGATTTCTATTAAGTATTTAATGCTCCAAATTTCTGTTAGTAAACATTTATTATAAAAACCACAGTATGCAAAGTATAATCGCAGAAAACCTTAAAGTAAAAATGCATTGGATAACTTTAATACCGTTACTACTTTAATAATATTTAATCTGTATAATACACTAAATTTAATAAAACTGAGCTGTTGTTTTTATTAAATATGTTATTTTAAAATGTGTGGCTTACATTTATAAAAAAATGTCAAATCAACTGAATTAGTTTAAATAATGGTCAATGCATTCCTGCATTTTTTTCCAATTTTACCATGAAATGGTAAAATAAAAAAGTCAAATATTTAAAAAAAATATTTAACTATTTAAAAAAAACCTATTTAACAAACAAAGGTAATTAATAAGGGTGATTAAAGATTAGTGATCCTGTTAAGAGTTAAGATCAATAATCCCCAATTAATGCCCGAGTTATTTACAATATTTTTTCAGGGAATGTTTTGTTTTAATTTAAAAATATATAATATATATATATATATATATATATATATATATATATATATATATATATATATATATATATATATATATATATATATATATATATATATATATATATATATATATATATATATTTTTTTCGATATTTATTTCGATTTTTGGCAACCTACTTGACATATCTTTTAAAGCTTGTCATTCGAATAACATGGATATAAACAATGGAGTGTGTTTGGTATATTTTAGTTGCCTATATTATAATCATTCGGTAATAGAAAATCATGCATTAATGAGAGCTATTAATAAATGATTTTGTATTCGTAAATAATACTTATAAACAAACAATCGGTGAAAAAAATCTGTTAACATATTATTCTTATGACTGACATAATTTGTCACAATAAAGTTTTTTATCTAATGTTGTACTAAATCTACACTATTTTTGGAGCCGTTCATAAAATACGTTCGCATAACATGGGGGGTATCGCTTAGTGTAACAAGATGTGACAAGAGGGGACAGGGGTTCTAAGAAATCGTGACGTTCGCAGTCCATAAAACAATCCTTCTTAATTTTTAATTCTAATTTTTTGTTTTGTTTTTTCGTTACGTTAAAAAGTTATTTGTATTAAGAGTGTGCATATATATGTAAGTATTTTAATGTATACATTGTCGTTACAATAGCTTAATACAACTAACGGCACCGGTACTAGTGTAGTTGGACGCAACCGATTCCTTTGCAGAACCAAATATTCATAGGGGAGGGTCCAGCTTTTGTGACGTAATATTTATAGGGGGGTCGCAAAGAGTGTGACGCGGTGTGACGAAGGGAGGAGAAAGTCAAAAATTGTGAAAGTTCAGCGTGACGTAGTTTTTAAACGGCTCCTTTTAAGTTTTTGATGTTCTTTGTACTCTTAAATCTCCAGAAAACGGAAAGTTCTAATATATCTCAACTACAATACTTTCACCATTTCAAACACTGGTAAGTATATATTGTTTATAATGAAAAAATAAAATGGTACGGTACAAAGCATTTAGTCGTAATAATTAATGCAGCAGAACCATTTTGGTCCAATCATTAATGCATAAAACCTTGATATGCACTTGATATGTATGGGACCGATGAATCATGGGTAGACTAACTTTACTTATAGTCTAGAAAACGAAGCTGAAAAAAGTGCAAAACCTCGCAATTTTTTTAAAATGCATAGATTTGCATGAAAATTTAGGATTTAGCTTAACTTACCCTCCTCTTTAAAATTTTTATCATGCCGATGGGCACATTTTATTTTTAAGGGGTAAAAACTACCATTTATTGCTAAAAGCTATAAAGCTATACATTTAAGCTTAAGTTAAGTAAAATTTAACTTAAATAAGTTGAAAAAGTAGTATTTTGTTTCTTTGAAACATTATTTGAAATATTTCAGCTTTTAAAAAACCATTCCTATTATGATTTAGGAAAAATATTATTTACCCCAAAAAATTAATATATTATCACAGTGTTTTGCATGAAAATTTGGGATTAGGCTTCCTAGCCTCCTATTCAAAATCTCCATTATGATAAGGTTGCTTTTTATTTTTAGGAGGTGAAAACTACCCCTTACATTTACTATATTTTAACCCTTCAAAATCAGCCCTTAAGATGATTTAATAATAAAAAAATTGTATACTCTAGAAAAATTAACATATTGTCAAAAACCGGGGGGGGGGGGGGGGGGGGGGGGGGGGGGGGGGGGGGGGGGGGGACAGAGTTGTAATTAAAAAATGTGACTGCTCAGAAGTATTACAATTTAATTTTGTAATTTTTTAATCCTTAAATTCCAGGTCTTAAATATCACAAGTAAAACAAAGTAAAAATAATCAAATTTTTTAAAAACTGCATTGAATCGCTTTTAGATGCTCAAAAATTTTTAAAATCCTTCAATTTTTGTGATAAAAGTTTTAAAAAAATCATTTTATGTTGTTTTTTAAGAGCTATAAGGTCACATATATAAAAACTGTTTAAAACCCTTACTTTTTTAAAGAGGTGAGTTTAAAGAGCTGAAACAAGGTAGTTCTCGTCTATACACACGCGTTTTAAACGTTTATATCTCATTTAATTTCCGTCATACAGTAAATTAAAAAAAGCAAAATATTTGTTATTCAAAAAGCTACAATTTGATACTGAGTAATTTTTACGCATATCCCTTTGTTTTCGAGTTATTTTTAAAAAAAGGTATTATTTTTTTTTAATTTTGAAATTTGACTTTCACTTTCGACGCCATTTTTAGAATGTATTTATATAAGGTAGATAAAATGAATTGAAAAAGGGCTACGAATCATTTTAAATAGGGTAGTAATTAGGTGGTTGTTTTCGAACATTTTTGCACACAAATTTAGTCTAATCTTATTTTAATCATAACTCACTTAACTATTATGATCCATATCCTTTTTTTAAAAAAGGAAGGTCTTCGCAAATGCTTTAAAAAAGTTATTATTAGTTTTCCTCGAAAAATACGTAGATTTTGCGTTATTTGCCTTTGAATTTATGACATTTTGTGTTTGATAAATAACAGCTAACCTTTAACAAACCACAACTTGGTTTGTATTGGCCCCACAGCAATAATTAAAAAAAATTTTCGTTTTTTCAAAAACTTTAATTTTGTTATTTACAGTTTTCTGATAAAATGCATACTTATCGAGTTATTTGAAAAACCGATTAAAAACGTTGATTTTATCGACGAAAAACTCCGACTTTCGATCGCGAGAAGCTCGAAAAGTGTGCATTTTACAAAAAAATGCATAGAACATTTTTTGCCCAGAAATCATTTTTCTATTGATTCCTAAGGTCAAAAATATATAAAAAAATTCTACCCACGAGATGGTTTGACAACCACCCCCAAGGTAGAGGCGCCCTTCGGCATGATTTTGATCCTTGGACTATTTCCTACCTACTGTCAAAATTTCAAGTTATTCTATGCATTTGGAAAAATTGGTAGGCAAAATGGTTTGTCTCCTAGACTATTATACTAAAGTAAGAAAATAAAACATTAACCATAACCAATATACAAATTCTAGAAATCTAAAAGCTGCTATATAAAATAATAAATAAAATAATAGAGTAATGTTCTCTTCTATAACTTATTTATCAATAAAGCTAATAAAATTATATTTACCAGTGGATTAACCATCACCCAGTAAAAACTGCGAACAGACATCCTCCTTTGCCTCTGGTGTAATTGTAGAGGTTCGGGAATTTGGAGGGAAAATCTCTTATTAAGATGATTATTTTGCACCATTTTGACACAGTTTCACTTCACGATTTAACCTTGGTTTTAAATATGTCACTAAAGACGTAAGGTTCTAACCTAGTGTGTCCCAACTGTCATTAGATTATACTAGTTATATTCACGAAATGTTAGGTTAGTTACAAATACTTTTTTTACTTTTAAGTTTTAACATAAATCCAAATACTTTGTATTTAAATTGTTTGAGTTTACATATATATGCACCAACTAAAATTGTATGTTTATGTTCTCGGAGAGTTTGTTGGTTATTACGTTATTAGTTTCCGCACACTATCACATGTATTTTCAATAAACATAAACTTGAACCATTTGTTTCTTACTAACTAAAAACGTTAAGTTTACAACTTATTGTTTGGCAAAGGTAATTAAAACGATTGTGGGAATAAAATTTCCTGTTTTTAAGATAAAATTGTATTGACCATAGACATAAAACTTAATTAAAGTTTGAAAATGATAACACAGTGCAATAGGTATAATTTTGTTATAATGAAAGACACATTTAGCATGTGAGACCTTTCAATTTTAAAACTTAAAATTGTCAATTATTGCTTCTAATAAAGGTATAACTTGTTTGATTTTTTCAAAATATTTTTTTGTTTCTGAGTTCTTTACCACATATAATTAGTAACAAAGGTTAAACACGTTTAAATGCCTTATTAAATATTATTGAAAAATCTAAACCTTCGATATCGTCCTAATGTAGTGGAAAAACAGGATAATACAATCAAAGCTTTTAACTGAACTAACAAAATCCATTTTTTTTTAATTCTGCAGTATTGGTATGTATAAGATGACCAGATTTTTAGATGGATTTTCTGCTGTTTGACCCCCAATTTTGACTTTAGATTCGTGTTTAGCGGAAAAAATACGTCAAAAAATGCTAGTCCGACACCCAGCACACACCACATTTTTTTGTGTGCCTGTGTTATTAAAAGTAAAATAAGAAAATAAATACTTGAGTTAGATTTTTGATACCACAATAAAATTAGTGTTTGTGGCATTATTATTGTTGGTAATGAGAATATACAGTAAAAAATGTTTTTTGTGCACTAAAGATAAGAGAAAATTCATTACAACCACCAAAACAAAAATTTATAGGAGGCATAAATAAGAATAATTATGCTTAGCTAAACGGTTTTAACTAACTTAAGTTAAATCAAAGTTTTATAGAAAATTATGACCGACAGAAATGAAAAGAAATAATGTCCTGACCAAAATAGCAAAGTCAAAAGAACAATATATTAATTTTTAGTCGGGGCAGAAAGATAACTTAACTTGAATCCCAAATAGCGCAGCAAATAGAAAAAACTTAAGCAAACTTGACAAACTAATGAAAACCTATTTTTTATGTGAAAGTAAATAAAAGAAAAAATCAGCCAGTATTGGCAGTATATCAGAAAAAATATATAAAACTAATAAATCCTGCTAATAATTTTTTGTCAAATCTTTATACAATATGTGTCAATACATCTTCTTCAATAAATGTTGAAATATAAAAACTGATAAATAAGCTGATTTATTGTCAAAACTGAGAGTTTGTAGAAAAGCAAAATCTTAAAGTCATAAAATAAAAAAAAAATGTGAAAAATTCATTTACGACCAGTTTATACTATGTTTCAAGTTGCTAGTAAAGAAAAAAAATCTGTAACACGAAACATATCTTTTGGTGATCACTGTTAGGCAAATAAAGAAAGTCTTCTTAATGTAACCCCAAAGAAAACTTATAGGGAAAATCAAGTTAATACGTAAATGATAAAAGAAAACGTAGTTCTGTCTTTGAACCACTTGGAACATTTGTTTTCTGGGTACATATTTTATAGTCTCTCTTTTTATTTTATTTAAAAAAAAATAATTTGTAAATAACCTACAAAGTGGCAGGTTTAAAATTAAAAAAAAAATAATAAAACATAGAAATATTGACCACAAAAATATTTTGTTTTATTTTTAATTTAAGTTTTATAGTAATGTACTTCGGAGAAAAGTAACATAAGTTCAAATTTTTGAGTTATATCTATGTAAAAAATGAGATAAAAAAATAAGAGAAAATCCCTAAAAACTTGTACATATCTTAAATATCTTAAATTCGCCACTGAGGCGCTAAAATTATGGGAGCATTTAGGGAATTTTCAGTGGTTCAGCGTAGTAGCGTTTTTACGCTAGGCTTTGCTGAATAGACATTTTCGAAATTTTATTCAGGTTGACATTTGAGGTTTATTATAAGAAGTTAATTTTAAATGAACAACAAAGTATTTATTGATAACTTCATGAAACTTATTTACGAAGGCAATTAATTGAACGTAAAAGCTATTATTATATTTCTTCATTTCTATACAAAATTTTTTCTATATTTGACATAGAAGTTACAAAATAAGGTTAGTTAAAAAATCATGCAGCAAATAAGCAATAAAAATATATGCTTTGCCTCTGTATTAAAGCGATGGAACGCTGCAGTTCTCTGAATGGGCCCATTTTTACTTAAGAAAAAGTTTGACTACCATATTAAAAGGAAAATGACATTACTATAAAGCTGACCCTATTTGTGTGAATTTATTTAGCTAAAAATAAGAAAAAAATTAAAAATATAATAATATGCTTTTAATAGGTTTCTTATTTTTCTTTATTTTAAATGAAATTACTTGAAAATCTCAAATTTTTTTGTCAGTCTCTTATGTCACTTTTTTCCGAGGTGCTGATATAATTCAGAAAGTATCAATGTAATTCAGAAACTGTTAAACTGAAATACATTTTAAAATTCCATATGCTTTGCTGAATACATTTGAGTTAAAAAGTTTTAATGGATAGATTTCATTTATTATATATTATTAATTAAAAAAAAATTAATAAAGGATTTAAAAATCAAGGTCACACATGCTAAAATACTATGCACTGTGAAAATTTTAAAAACTTACGTCTTAGATCAATTCTACACTTGAGATAACACCGAGATACTAAAGGTTTATTTCCGTGGATAATATTTCTATTGGCAGTAATTATAGAGAAAAATTTGCAATTGTAGAGAAGATACATGGTGTTTAACCTACTACTATTATTTAAAAAATCGTCAATTGTATATACAGGAAATCTATAAAATCTTGCTTAGCAGTTCAGTGTCGTACGAGTGTAGAAATATATAATCTCTTGATTTAATGTTTTAAAAAGGGGTAAAGGTGTGACAAACAAATAAATATTGAATTAAAAAGTGTAAATTGAAAATATGATTATTTTATTTACATATTTAACTCTTTGTTGGTTCCAAAACCGAGCAGGAAACTGGAGCAGGCGTGTACAGTGAAATAAGGATTACAAGTCTCCATTCCACAGGAACACAGTTCTGTATTTCAAACGGAAATATATGCTATACTGCACTGTGCAAAAGAAAATAACAGGAGGGCTTATAAAAACAAGCGGATCTGCATAATAACAGACAGCCAAGCGTTACTGGGGGCACTAGTAAACCTTAGGGTAACGTCCAAGCTGACATGGGAATGCCAAAAAGAACTGAAAGTCCTGGGAGAACGCAACAGAGTAACTCTCTTGTGGGTACCAGGACATTCAGGAATAGTAGGCAACGAAAAAGCTGATGACCTAGCGAGACAGGGATCATCCACACCATACTTTGGACCAGAACCTGCCCTTGGAGTAACCAAAACATACATAGCACGAGGGTAAACCAGGGACTGGATCCGAAACAAACACGAGGAACTTCTCTACTGGGAAAACCTCAGTAGAATTAGACATGGAAAAGCTTCATAAGGAACCCATCCAAAAGAACGAAGGAAGAACTACTCAGACAAAGTAGGAAAAGACTTCGCATAACAGTAGGGTTGCTAACAGGGCACGATAACCTAAGAGGACAGCTACACAAGATAGGCTCATACAATGGGGACCCAAGTTGCAGAATGTGCGACGAGGGGGAAGAAACAGATTACCATATCCTGTGCGAATGTAAAGCATCGAATCACAAAAGACAGGCATTATTTGGGCAACCGGAAATGAACCCATAGGAATATATCAACCAGCCAGTCTTGGGGTTATACAGACTTATAGAAGGAACAAACTAATGGGAGGATTGGTATAAAAGAGAATGGGAGATTAGGCGCAAAAAGCCCAAGAGGCTGCGTTGCCTCCGCTAGTGAATAAAGACGGGTCCCACGGAAGAAAAGAAGAAGAAGAAAAATTTTTGTATGAGCAGTAGAGCGTTTGTTAAAGGTAAAAAGGTGGACTTCTTTACTTTGGGACAGTCCATAATTACTTAAAGGCTTAAAAGGAAATGAAAAACACTTGCACGCAGCAGGTTTACTAGTCAATACACTTTAGGGATAAAGGAATGCTAAAAAGGCAGCATGAGAGTGGTATTCCGTTTTACTATATTGTGTGCTGTTATCGGAGGTAAAAATATCTATAAAATGCTCGTCATTGGGAAACTTTCGGTGGTGTTGTATTTTTCCATCTGTCTTATACCTTTTCATATAAATCGACAGAAGACGTGGTATTATTGCAACTTTAGTCTTCATAATGAACATGTCAATCAGTATTAGACTATAGTCATACTATTAGGCTGCTATAGCGCAGTTTAATTAAATTATCTAAATAATTAAGCGTCTAGAGTCCGTAAGGCGGCTTGCAGTAGTGTCAGGGTACTACAAAAAACCTAACATTCTTATAGGCAGCACTTTGCACCCATTCCTTGAACTCTAAACTGTGCACTAATGTGTACCTTTTTAGGAATATAAAATATGCTTAATATTAAGCTAGTGATAACCAGTAAAAATGTCTGTTAGTTTCAACTTAGTAGTTGTTTAAAGAAGCAGTGCAATATGACTTGAGGAATATTGGATTTTTTTTCAGCACCCTTTCTACGCGCCTATGTATGATCCTGTTTTTAACAGCCATCTTTAAATTTCAACATAAATCTTTTTATTGTAAATTATATTGTTTAAAGCTTGTTTCTTATATTTACGACCGACGACTATTCACACGTATTTAATGCAAATTGTGAATTTTGTTTGTGGAAAATTTGCATTGAATGGGTTGATAGGTAACAATAAAAATATTAAAACATCTTGCATTGTATAAGATTAAATAGTAGATTTTTTGATAAGGATATTGGACTCCCACATAAAACTAATGCCATATTTTTACACCGGAGAATTATCATTAACGTCTGTTAGTTTTCAAAGATTTCAGAATTGACATCAAGCACATCACGTACACTGGATATAATTCCTTTTTTACTATACGGCGTTGACAAAGAAGCTTGATACCCATGATATGAAGCAACTGCTCTATGCGTAAATTGTACATACAGTATCTTTCAGAAATCCCTGCCTGCAAAGCCTTGTTTATTTTTAGTGCAGTGAGTTTCTAAAAATCTATCTAAATTATTATTTAAAAATTTCAATGTTGCCTTGTATTTCGTAAACGGCAGAATAAATGTAAAAATTAACACATAGTAGTGTTAGGATATGCCCAATTTGATAATAATTTCTGAAATATTGCCAGGTGTACACTTTATGAGATAATGCAGGCAACAACGTTTTTTCAAATAAAATGCACAGGTTATTTTTATTGCAGTAAATTCAGCGCAATTAAATTCACCTTTAAATGTCAAAACTTTATTTTAGGTAGTTTCTAAAATATGGTTTCAGCAAGATGTGGCACATATTTTTCCAGAGAGGTGCGTACACTTTTAAACAAAATATTTCCAAACAGGTGAATTGGGTAAAGGAAAAGCATAAATTGGGGAGCATGACACCTGTCGACGTTTTTTTTTTTGGAAATAGCACTATAGTTTAAGGGCACATTCTTTACATGGAAATAAATGAAGACCCATTAAAAAAATGCTTTTTAAGATATCCCAAACTTAAAAAATCTTGAAGATGGTTTTTATCCGATAACTGTTAAAAATAAATTTGCATAATTTTTAAAGTATCATAAGATTGCAATGCCACCTTTATTTTTATTTTAAAACCTTAAATTTTTTAGGGGCGTCATATATTGTTTTAGGCCGGGAAAAATATGGCTTAAGTTTCCTATTTATAAGCTTAATCAATTTTGTAATGAATTATGTAATTTTGTAGTTTTTTTCTCTAAAGAAAGTCGATATGATACATCCTTTTTGAGTAATTAATTTTAAAAGATGTGTGTGCAATTGAAGAAGAACTCCATATTAAAAAATAAGTTCAATTATTTTTTTATCAAAATGAAGAAAAAGGGTACCTTTTAAAATGGAAAATAAACTTTCCAAAATAATGTTAAATAATCCCTTACGGACGGTTTTTTAATTTTAATAAATGTTAAAATTAAAATAAAAATTTAATTATAAAATTACTTTTATTGCTTGTCTTAGGGAGGACTGTTTTTTAACTTTATTTAGGTTAAAAAAAGTGAACCCTGTTATTGTACATAGTTCTAAACTTTGTTTTTTTTTAATAAAAAACAATAAAATTTCATAATTAGTTGGCAAAATAAAACTGAATTTACGAAAAAAAAATAAATAAAACCTTATGACACTGGAAAAATGATGCAAATTTATTTTTGAGCAAGGCAAAACCATTTTCAGGATTTTCCCTTAGAGGGCTTTAGCCCTCTAGGAAAGCAATGTTTGACAACTGAATTATGTCGCGTACGCAGTTTTGGTTTTTCTTTTCAGATGCATAGCTTTATTAAATAAGGTAATAATGTGGACTATTTTTCGTAACATTTATTATTTTTTTACTTAGTCAGAAAATGTACTATAAACTGATAAACGGGTTTTTTTAATGAAGTAATGTATTACTTGTCATTAAAAAAATATTAATTATTTTGTAAGGGACAAATATCAAGTAATCCAAACTATTTGTGTTACATGAAAAATAATTTCCAAATGTTGAATAATCCTGCTCTGCGTCTTTGTTAGCACACCCTGTGATTTGGCACATTATAAAATATGTATTGCTAATAACAATAATTTTTCTTATGTTAGATTTCTCTTAAAGGAATTTAGCAATTTTTTGCATTTATCTTTTCAGGTAATGGACGTTTATTTGTGCAATAAATAGAAATCTGTAGCATGATTGTTAATAAACAAAAATTAAAAGGAATTACAAAATAAATCGCCGGTCTGTGGAAACAATACGTTTTTGGTTTATCGAACACGAGATACTACACTGCTAAACAAAATACTATAGGAATTTGGGAATTTTTTTTTTATATAAAAATAAGTTTTCAATATTTTATATGTAGTTGGGTTCTTTGATAAATATTGTCTAAAATTGGGGTTTGAACAAATCAGTTATTGTAATTTATTTTTAAATATTTATATATTTAACTATAAAAATCAAAACTTCTGGTCTTATTTTGCATTTTATAAGTTTTAGATGATCACGAAGTGGTATGTATGTAAAGCACTTTATTAGAAGTGTAGCGAATTGCGAAACAAATTCTTTAAAAGCCTATGTTTAGTTACATGTCAATATTTATGTTACAAATTATTAACATGACATTTATTAGTCCAGTAAATGAAGGGACAAAGCTGTAAATAAATCTGTACAGTTTTTCGGGGATGCTTTCGAGCGAAAAAAAGTTTATCCACATTAACAGGCGGGAAAGGGCTAAATGACCCCTCAAGGCCCGAAAAATGGGTTACCCGCTAATATCTGCCAAAATATGCGAATTGGAAAATTTATGCTTAAACAAAAAATAAATATCGCTTTGCAACTCTACAAAAATGATCCCTATAATTTTTTTAGAAAAATCGATAGTTTTCGAGATAACGGGACCCAAAAGTCATTTCAGCTACCGCTCTACCGCTAGAATGCCGCTATCTTCATGGATTCACTTATAAGCGGGCGGACGAATTGATTTATTACTCGGGCCAGAATGTACATTTTTTAATTATTCAAAGTTTATCGGAATAGGAAAACCCGTACCTATCATTGTATATGAGTTTGGGACCATTCTGATTTTTCTAGAATATTAAAAAAAGCGGTTAAAGTTTTTTTTTTTTCATTATATTTTAAAAGTATCTCATTAATTTATTGATATTTTAAAAAATGGTTTGTTATTAACATTTCTTTTTTAAAACGAGACCTTAGCAAGTGTTCAATGAAAATTTCCTTCACCATCTTTTTAGCGTTTTAATAAAAAATTGTTTTGCCCATCTGCATTTCTTTGGTGTTCCGAAGTTCTAGAAAATCAGTGTGGAATGTTATGGATTTTTTGACGGCCGTTTTTGCTAAAAACATTGCTTTTGCGAAAAAAAATGGTAAAGACATAGATCTTAATTTTTTGTCTGAACAAAAATTCTCTTATTCGCATATTTTGGCAGATATTCGCGGAAAACTCATTTTTGGGACAGCGGGTTCTTACGTCGGAATCGTGATAAACTTTTTCTTGCTCGAAAGCATCCGCGAAGACCTAAGAATTGCGCCACAAATGAAAACTGTACAGATTTATTTACAGCTTTGGGTAATTTTAGGTCTTCAGTTACTGGACTATATGCAGTTTTGCTGGTAGTAAAATGTTTTTCGGAAAAAGCTATAATCTTTTTCCTTTGATGTACGATCAAAGGGAACTAGTTACAAAATAACAAGTACAGAGCAAAACATAAAGTTGGAGCACTAAGTTTACTTTTTCGAATTGGGATATTTGGTATTTAAAATGGCATAAGTGGATGACGTGGTACCTAACACTTGGAATTCTGGGAAGCATTTATAGACTAAGACAAAACTAAAAAACTGAATTGTAACTGTTCGTAATATATTGACACATACTTTAACTCAACTATAAGAAAAATAAAACAAAAGTTATTTGATTTAAAACATAACTTTCGGTTTAACTGGAGGTACATAAGTGTTTCTATTAGAGTAACTCTCAAAGATTTTGACTTATTCTGTTATATACCCAATTTCAAATAGGAGTTGTGTTTAATTTTTAATAAACATTTTTTTCTTTTTATTTATCTAATTGCAAATGCTTAACTTGCACGCCATCTTTCTGGCTCCTTTCGGTGCGCTTTTGACGGACAGGTGGCGCTGTATGTATTAAATTTTAATATTTTTTCTCTTAAGCAGGAGAAATCAGCGCCTCTATAGGAAAGAGAGTAAGTAAAAAATTTCATAAGTTTCTATTTGTTTTGGCATTTTGTTTCCTTTAATTTTAATAATTAAATTAATAAGTTTTATGTGTTAAGGAATACACGTACATATAATTCGAAGAGGAAATATCCTTCAAGAAAATTATTTCTTTTAGCCGATTTGGTCAGGAACGCTCCTAGAAGAGCGCCATTTTTCTCTATCCAAAAGTTCGCATTTGCATGGAACTTAAACAAAAAGGATATAAATTTATGTGATTGTGTAAAGTGCTAATTTTAAACAGAGACTTTAAATTTCAGTAAGTGACAATTGACCCCGATTAGTGAAACCTGATTGTGACCATATCACTATATATAATTTAGATTTAATAAATAATTCTTAAATTAACCAAATGGTTTATTTAAAAGGAAAATTTCCAATCCCTTCTGGTCCTTCGGGGAAAGTGTGTAAGCGTACAAGCTTATTTACAGCTTTTTTATGCGTAGACAAGTTGAATGTTTGAATAATATCTAAATCTATTGCTAGCATAGCTTAAATATCGCAAAGAGTTACCTAGGAAAAGTAAAAAAATCTATTACTTCTCCTAAAAACAAATATTTAAAATTTACGTCTGTATTTTAAAAAACTAGTTGTTTATTAGAAAGGTAAACATAAAACTTTAACGCCTTTTGTAAGCAGTCTGGACCAGCTATACTAAGCCGCTGGTCCGGCGGACGACCAGTGGTCCGCGGAGAAATTTTACTAGTCCGCGGACAATTTCTTTTATCTGCGAAAAAAATTACTTAAAAAAAATAATAACTAAATTTTAGTTTATAAAGTTACAAAATTTAAATATTTTAAACTACTTTTAATTCTATGTAATTTATGATTAGTAATTATTACTACAAACAACAAATTATATTTTTTGTAAATGCTTTTGATTTCTTTTTTAGTAATCGTAAGAGTAATATTTCTTGTTGTGTTCCTATGTCCACGAGTTTGTGATTTTTTTTTAAATAATTTTCTGTGATTTTTGTTAAAGCTTTATAAACCTAATTTTTTATGTATAAAAAATTACATACCTTTACAATTAAATATTATTGTAAGTAAATGATAATAAAAATGTTACGATTAACTTCTGTAGTGGTTCTTTAAAACCTAGTAAAATTTTGTTGTTAAAAAAATATCGCTGGTCCGCCATTTTTACTGGTCCGCGGGCCAAGAAAGGTTGAGAAACGCTGGTCTGGACAATAAAAAAAACATACCTTATTTTTAAACTAATAACAGGTTAAGAGTGACTGCTTTTTTTATTTTTTTATTATTTTTTTATTGGTCCTTTACAGTCTTATTTAGTTATGTTATTATTTTTATATTATGTATAAGGTTGCTTTAATTTTAATAACATTTCAACAATTCGGTAAATTACACAGAAACGCTTTTTGAATTAAAAAAACTCCTTTATATGCCTTAACTTTCCTGTGGGTAAATTTTATTTGAATTCAGACAATAAAAGAAAAATACCAATACTGCTCTGTCCAATATGCTGTGCCAGGGGATACTCTTTGTTATGCATCTTTTATTGTAAACACTGTATTTTATTAGAATCTATTTTCCAAATAAAGATATACACCTAGGTAGAAATATACAGGAGTTTTGTACGACATCAAAGGTCTAATTTGACTAAATGACTCTATATTTTAATAATTAAAGAATAAGTAATATGTCCAGTAAGCGACGAATATTAAATGAGGGAAAGCGAATTCTTTTGCCAGTAGACTTACATCTTTTAGTTGAATCCAATGACCTAATCTCTAATTAAGTTTTTAGCAATTTAAGAACGATAAAGATAACGAAACATCGATTTATTTGGTTAAATGATTGGCAGAATTTTTTTGCAATGCAGTATACATTCTCTTTCTGTAATCTTTTTACAGTAGGTTACATTATTTAGAATAATTTAAGAATGATAGTATTTAAATACTTACAGGGATTAGCTGAAAAGGTTTGTATTATATTATATAGAAATATATTCTTTAGAAATCATTCTCTTTATCAAAACTCCTTTACACTGTTATAAAGAAATATAAAAACAGAACCGATCAGAAAATGCAGTTTTGGGATACGAATTTTTGACCGAATATTTAATGTATATTTTAATTACTGTGAAAGAATAACAAAAATCTTGGCCAATTTCTCAAAACTATATATTTTTTTTTTTGAGTTTGGTCTTTTTTCTTCCCTGGCGACGATATATAAAAAGCAGTAATTTCTTTGAGTTTTACCACAATATTTAAAAATAATGATAATTTGAGGCCTAAAAACACAAAGAATAAATTTAGAGAATAAAAGGTCCAAAATATTAATTTTAGAAGTATAAGTATGCGTTTTTTGGTCAGGGCTATGGATTTGAGGTCAAGACCCACATGTTTGAGGTTAAATTCTCATAGTTTGATAATTTGAGGTTAAGGAATACGCATCTCAAAGAATTACCAACATAATTTGAGAAATATCCAATATATTGGCCTTTCCTTTGTAAGTTATGTTTGCAAGGATAGGTTTTAACGTTAGATTTTATGTTTTGAGGTTCGGCTCTAAAGGGTTCATTTTTAGAGGTTTCAAAATCAGAATATGTATACTAAAGAACACAGTTTTTAATATTTTTTTCAATACAATAATAAGACCTCTTTATGCTAGTTTGAGGTTAGGGGCGATAAAATTGAGGTTATGTTTCCGTTACAAGTTGATGATTTGGAAGTGTCTTGTATTCCCGTAATTATTTCTTTCGAGTTACCAACCTCAGGTAGGTACATCTTTTTTTTTCACTTTTAGTCACCGAGTATTGCAAAACGAGGCTTTTGGTTTTTTGGTCAATGAGTTATATCCAAGGAAGTTTAAAGGTGTATGGAAGCCCAATGCTATGGCCCATTCGATCAAAAAATGTCCAGCCCAGTATGAAAATAACTGTCAGAGTTGGCCCCGCCGATTCTGCGCAATAACAAAATTCCACGAAATAATTTAATGTGTTGCCTACTTACACACTGATAAATCAGTGCGTAGTTAGGCAACACATTATACTTTTATGAGAGCCGGAATACCTTTTTGGTGCAACAGCGCGCGCGGCGCGTATGAAACTATATCCGCGCTGTACCATCAACCGTCGTCGTCTCATCATTCGTCATTTTCGTTGTGGTTTGTGCCCTTTGCGCCGTATTAGTTTCAATTGTTTTGCTTTGTGTGATTATATTTTGTGGTTGCAGAAGTTTTTTGGATTGATAAAAACCTTCTTATTTTAGTGATTAGTGTTTATTAAATTGTGACTATAATTTTGTGTTTATTGTTTGTTACTTATAATATCGTAACAAAATGACTAGAGGTTGTATGGTTTTTTCTTGCAAATCCAAGGGTAACATACCCGGCATTTTTTACTTTAGGTAAGCCTTTCTTATATTTAAATTAGATGCTTCTTATGAGACGTAACGTTAGGTAACCGAATAAATAATAATATATCAATTATGAATAATAGAAAATGAAAATTTCATAGGAAATAGCAGTGAGAAAAGTAAGGCAATCTTAACTATCTTTTAGATGATTTCCACAATGTTTGTGTATTTCTGTGGATTATTAAAAGAAATAAGGTTTACATTTAGGTACTTTTATTTCATCAAAATTATTAATTACTGGGCAGACCAGGCAAATTTTAATATATACAGGTCCCTCTAATTGAATGAAAGAAAGTAAAATTTTATGTTAAAGTTCCTTTTTGCTTTTTCTGTATTTGTTTAAAAAGAAATTAGATTTTTGGTTTCATTATCAACTTTTTAAGCTCGACATACTGTAGACACATAATATTTAACGGATACTGTTACAATGGATACCTAGGTACCAAAGGTTACTAAACATTTTTAACCACTGTTATTCTGTCTCATGAATGTTTGTTATTAGTGAAAAGTATATGCCTAAAAAGCAGTTATAAAAATTTTCACTTTTAATGTACAACCAGAATCTTAGGATTAGATTAAACTCATTTACACTATCTTGCCCTTCTTTTATCACAAAATTGGTGATAAGTACATGAAACTATCATACAATGTTTGAAATTTATTTTAAAAATTCGTGTTACAAAGATTTTTGGTAAAAATACAAACCTCCCAAAAATATCGACCATTTAAATAGAAGGCTGTAAAGTGGCGCCATCTATTCTTTCCATATTATATCAGATGATATAAAATACATTATTACACAATAATTTTAAATATTCTATAGTAAGATCGTTTAATAACCAACAATTTTGTGCAAAAATCAAAAACAGTAATGTTTGAATTTGACATTTGAGATGTCAACTTTATAGATAGTAAAAAGAATTATGGAAGTCCGGCCCTGACCTCTATTATTACGCAAATCGCATCCTATTCCGCTGCCCTGCACGCCTGGACAATTTTGTTCTACAGTATTGGGCTTCCATACACCTTTAAACTTCCTTGGTTATATCACAATCAAGGATGGGTCGTAGGTAAATATAGCAATTATCTTATTAAAAATACCAAATATAACTTCACTAAAGATGAATAAGAAAACAATCCCCACTATTTACTAAAAATACAATTATACCTAAATGACGCTTGTGCCAAATATATTTTATACGAAATTGTATAACAAAGTTATAAGCGTTTAAAATTTATATATAAAACTTTTTCGCGAAAAGGGTATCTACGTCTACGCCTGATCGACAGAGGCAACCGGAGTTAAGTTCCAATATCATATCTCGGAAGACAGCCGAGTGAATAAAAAACCAAGTGAGCTAATTCGAATATTAAAACACTTTTGAGTTTTACTTGTATATAAGTGCTATTTTCATTTGTTTATTTAAAAAGTAGAATTCTATAATGTGTTTATTTTCGTTTGACAAAAACACATGAAAATACGTTTTGTATTGGTTTAAAAAGTTAGTAACTATGGATACAACAATAAAACATGTATTCCATTGGTTTAAAAAGATGGTTATCAAGATTACTTACGAGGTGTTTTTCTCAAACAATAATGAACAGTTATTAGAGCTTTAAACTATTTTTTAAGAATTGTATTTTTTTGTGGTAACTGTGATGGATTTTGACGGTGTAATTGCCGTTTACAATTAGTATGTTGTCGGAGTAAAGGAGCGCTATGTTTTTTTCTTTTGCTTTAAATCTAATATGGACGATTGGCAAGATTTAAAGGGCCAGACGGAAACTTTAAATCGTAATTACGCCGAAACTATTTTTTTCTGAGAAAAAATATTTAGGAGATGGTTCTTTAATCGGCAAAGGATGAGATTGGACATGTTTTTAGATTAAAATAAATTTTATGTAATGGGCATATTGTTTTCCATATTTACCACTGAGCTTTCCTGTTCTTAGCATGTGCTTCAAAGAATATTTTCTTTGATGTCTGGGTAAGAGGTAGGATAAGCAAAATATTAAGCATTATGATGTATGAATGTATATGGCCGTATTATGTTTTGTGAAATTATCAATAAATTATTTACCAAATATGGATATGCTTCTATTTTTTTAACCTTAATTAATATTACTTAAAACCTCGTTAGGACTAGGCGTCATTTCAAAATAAGTTTCTAATGAGGTCTACATTTTTACAGATAATTTCCAAAAATTGTTAAAAATACGTATAATTAAAAACAAATAAAATTAAATGTGAATGTTGTTGGGAAATTTTTAATATGGGTAATAATTTTAAGTTTCAAGGGCATGTTAATCTTCTAATTAAAATATTTAATATCTTATTAACTTTTACTTATAGCGTCCTATTGTTGCACATGTCTAGCATTTTTTTAAAACTTTTATTTTTTGTTATTTGTGGATTAATTTTTAAGTTTGATGATAATTCTTGTCTAGTCACACGAATACTGGAATGTATAAAGATATATCCACCATAGGCGTACAATAAAAAATATTTAAAGAAAGATTTGAATTTTTTTTCGAAAAATATTTTAATATGTTTTTTGCTCTAATTTAATTTTACGGTAGTTTTTAAGATCAGTTAAAAGTAATCTATTGTCATGTTGACGTAAACTAAAACTATTAATAAATTAAGTTAGAGCCTTGTGGTACTTTAGAAATACGAACCAAATAATTAAATTGGTAGCCTTACTAAATCGCTATACAGGGTGTCCGGAAATGACGATGAAAAATTTTAAGGTATGATTCTACATAAAAAGATATGAAGAAAAGTTCATATTAACATAGGTCCGGAAATGCTTCTAGAGGAAGCTACAGGTCCTTGAAGATGGTGTCATAAAAGTGGTTTTTATTTAATTTATTAGGATGTACTTACAATACAGAAATTAACTTTTACGTATAAGTTAGAGTGATTGAACTTTTAAATAATTATGTTTCTTTAAACATTTGTATGTAAAAAATATTCCCTTGGTATAAAGTCGTATAGTCGACGGTTTTCGAGTAAACGGACTTAAAAGGACGACTGCAGTGCATCTGAGCATTTAAGTCCGTTTATCTCGAAAACCGTGGACTATACGACTTTATAAAAGGGAACCTTTTTTATATAAAAAGGTTTAAAGAAACAGAATTTATTTAAAAGATAGCGAAAATACACTCGGCGAAAAAAAATATGACCCTAAATAACTAACCATCTCTTTGTTTCCATGCCACTGGTTGCAATATGGGTCACTTCATATTTTTAAAAAGTGACCTCCAATCTCTCTAACTTATACATAGAAGTTAATTCCTTTATAGTAAATAGATCCAAATAAATTAAGTAAACACCACTTTTATGACACCATCTTCAAGGGATTGTAGCTCCCTCCGAAAGCATTTCCGGACCTATGTTAATATGAACTTTTTTCATATCTTTTTATGTAGAATCCTACCATATAATTCTCTATCGTCATTTCCGGACACCCTGTAGAAGACAAATTTCAAATTGCCGTTAATTTTTTTTAAAGTAAGATTTCAAATATACAGTGTGTCCGCTGAAGTTCTGCACAAATGGGAATTTTTTTTTATTATTAATTTCTCAGAAAATTTTATTCTTTATAAAAAGTTCTGCATGGTCCAAAACCTAAAATGTAACTGTCAGATATTAAATTTTTGCAGACGTATCGAGGGTTTGTCAAAAAATATGATTTTTTCCCAAGAGTAAACTACCTTTATTTTTAACAATATCGAAAATTGTTATTAAAAAAAAATTGATCAGAACCAAAAATACGTTTAAATATGCAATTATGCCCATTTACGATGAAAAATTAGGGTGTGTCCGCTTAAGTTCTGTACATATGGGAAACTTTTTAATATTAATGTAACGAAAAAAAGTTACTCTTTATAAAAAGTTCTGCTTACTGAACAAATAATATTGGACTATTCAAACTTAAGATAGTATGTACAGGATGATCAAAAATTAAAAAAATACAAAATTGACCTAGAAGAAAAGTACTCTTAATTTTAATTTTAGAGCAAAATGGAATAAGAAAATGTTGATTGGCATTAAAAATTATATCTGTTTCTACTCTTAGTAGACTATTATTAAAAATAAATTTGACTTTTCAAAAAATATAATTTTTAATAATAATAAACATTAAATTATTAATTTAAATAATTTTTTTTTATTAACTTTCCTCACTGTACATTTGCCTCAACATATCCTCCCTCCATTTCGATACATTTAGCCGTTCTTGCAGAAAATTCTCTTAAAACATTTCTAATCATGGCAGGAGTTATATTTGTAATTGTCTCTCTTATTACCCTCTCTAAATGATCCAAATTTTGAAATGGCCTTTGTTTGTATACATTCTGTTTTAAGTAGCCCCACAAGAAATAATCGAGAGGGCTCAAGTCAGGAGACCTAGCGGGCCAAAAAAGATCAGAATATCTGTCGATAACTTTTCCATTAAAAAGGGTATTTAAGTATTGTCTCACATCCCTTGTACTGTGGCATGGTGCACCATCTTGTTGGTACCATATCCGTAGTCTATCGGCTATGTGAAGTCCATGAATAAAATTAAACAAATAATTATTTAAAAAATGCAAATAACGTTCACCATTTAAATTTTGTCGAAAAAAAAAGGTCCTAATATTCTATTTTTGTAAATTCCGCACCACACATTTGTTTTAAATGAGTACTGATCACGTGTCTGTATAGTGAAATTTGGATTAAGGTCACTCCACCACCGACAATTTTGTGAACTTACAGTCCCATTCGAGGTAAGGTTGCTTCGTCGGTAAAAATTATATCTCTTGTCATAAAAGGGTTATCTTCTAACTCTCCTTGTATTAAAAAACAAAATTCTAAGCGTCGTTCAAAATCACCTGGCTTCAAACTATGAATAAATTTTGGTTTGTAAGGCCGAAATTTATTTTCTTTTAATATTTTTGAAATCGTAGTTTTCCCTACATCATTTGGTAATGTCGCTGACCTTTTTCGCAATGATTTTTTAGGATCTTCTACTACAGACAACATTACTTGGTTCACAGTTTCATTATTTGCAACCCTTGGTCTACGTTTCTTCTTGTAGATATTTTCGACACTTCCAAAGGTCTTGAATTTAGTTACTATGTTCCCTACTGTTCTGAAACAAATAATTTTATCAGGATGTCGGTAGTTAAAAATTTCGCAGTTTCCCGATACGTTTTGTAATTGTCACCAACAATTAAAATTATTTCAAATTTATCTTGCATACTCAATTTCAACGGCATATTTATCTAAGTAAATATTCAAACTGATGTTTTAGACAAATAACATAGCTGACAGTTAAAATTCAAATTCAGGTGCGAGATGGTGGCAATATAATAAAATTAATATTTAAATTTTTAAGTTTATTTTCGATAATAGTCTACTAAGAGTAGAAACAGATATAATTTTTAATGCCAATCAACATTTTCTTATTCCATTTTGCTCTAAAATTAAAATTAAGAGTACTTTTCTTCTAGGTCAATTTTGTATTTTTTAATTTTTGATCATCCTGTACATACTGTCTTAAGTTTGAATAGTCCAATATTATTTGTTCAGTAAGCAGAACTTTTTATAAAGAGTAACTTTTTTTCGTTACATTAATATTAAAAAAGTTTCCCATATGTACAGAACTTAAGCGGACACACCCTAATTTTTCATCGTAAACGGGCATAATTGCATATTTAAACGTGATTTTGGGTCTGATCAACTTTTTAATAACAATTTTCGATATTGTTAAAAATAAAGGTAGTTTACTCTTGGGCAAAAATCATTTTTTTTGACAAACCTCGTATACGTCTGCAAAAATTTAATATCTGATAGTTACATTTTAGGTTTTGAACCATGCAGAACTTTTTATAAAGAGTAACTTTTTTTCGTTACATTAATATTAAAAAAGTTTCCCATATGTACAGAACTTAAGCGGACACACCCTAATTTTTCATCGTAAATGGGCATAATTGCATATTTAAACGTGATTTTTGGTTCTGATCAACTTTTTTTAATAACAATTTTCGATATTGTTAAAAATAAAGGTAGTTTACTCTTGGGCAAAAATCATATTTTTTGACAAACCTCGTATACGTCTGCAAAAATTTAATATCTGACAGTTACATTTTAGGTTTTGGACCATGCAAAACTTTTTATAAAGAATAAAATTTTCTGAGAAATTAATAATAAAAAAAATTCCCATTTGTGCAGAACTTAAGCGGACACACTGTATATACTTTTTTAAAATTAGAACGTCTACATGATTTTTTACATTTAAAACGTATCATACAATTTAAGTAATTAAATTAATAATTGTAGACATTTTGGTTAAAAACCATGCGAAAACATTATACAGTGTGTCCCAAATTGGTGGGGAATGTATGGGGATCTTGGAAACCACGATAGATAGAAAATCGGTTAAATGGGGAAAGTTTTGGACAATTATGTTAGTAAGCTAATCCCGTTTACTACATCGTTTTATCTATTCACGTTTTTGAGAAATTTTGAAAAAACCTGAAACATGCATTTTCGAAAATTGGCCATAGTTTTTTTATAAGTGAAAATTTTTCAAATCTGTAAAAACTTCTTCAGGGCAACTTTTTTTGTAAAATATGACCAAGCAGTCAATTTTTATTTTCTACGTCTCGTGTTTTTAGAATCATCATCAACTTATTTTTTTTATATGGACGTCATATTGGATTTTACGCAGCCAAATAGTGCTTTTTATTCTAATTATAACAATGTATAACATGTTATAATTTAAGAGTTTATAACCTCATTTATTTAAAAAAACAAATATTTTCTCAGTTGGCCTTGATTCCGGCGAACGTCATTTTTTTTTGTTAACAATAAAATATTAGTAATTGGTAAAATAGATAAGCTGAACAGACATCTTACAGAAATGGGTTTCGCAAACATAGCTATAAATTTAATACCGTGTTACAACATAACTACACGTAACAAGTTAATTAAAACAAGTGAAAACAAAAACAATAAAAAGTGGCTAAACTAATATTCCTCCTAAAATGAAGATGTAAAATAACGTCTTAAAATTCAAAATGGAACCATTTCTCTCAACATATGAACGATATTTTTTTAAATAGTTCTAACTTCCCTATGAATGGTTGACTTAGGTATGTGGAATTCTCTATCAACATCCTGGCTGAAGATGTTGGATTTTCTTTAAAATGTTGGTTAACTGCAGCATCTCGTCGTCGATTTTCTTCAACGTACTTCTTAGGTCGTGGTTTTTTAAAACTTTCGAATTCAAGCAAATTTGTGACCAGTTTTCGAAAGTATGTTAGTTTAGGATGCTGCGTTTCAGAAAAATTGTCGAAATACGTTTGCCCAGCTATATTAACATTTCTTCTGAGGCCAATGACGCTAGATGAAGCCGGAATGAAGGCCAACTGAGAAAATATTTGTTGTTTGAAGTAGATTAGGTTATAAACTCCTAAACTAAAACATGTTATACATTGTTGAAATCAGAATAAATAGCACTATTTGGCTGCGAAAAAATCCAATATGGCGCCCATATGAAAAAGTAAAGTTGATGATGATTCTAAAGACCCGAAACGTTCATAATAAAAATTGACTACTCGGTCATATTGTACAAAAAAAGTTGCTCTGAAGAAGTTTTTACAGATTTGAAAAATTTTTACTTATAAAAATAATATGGCCGATTTTCGAAAACGCATGTTTCAGGTTTTTTCAAAATTTCTCAAAAACCTGAACAGATAATACCTTGTAGTAAACGGGAGTAGCTTACTAACATAATTGTCCAAAACTTTCCCCATTTAACCGATTTTTTATCTATCGTGGTTTCCAAGATCCTCATACATTCCCCACCAATTTGGGACACACTGTATATTCCTTTCTTTATGGCAATAAATATAGTTTTAAAATTAAATGAATCCAAAAATAATAAATAATTGGGTATAAAATCTGGATGAGTTATAAAACAGTTTTGAAATCACATTTTTAGGGTAACTAAAATTCCGCTTAAAGTATTTTGTAAATAGAAACTTTTAATATTATTGACTGATTTGACACAAATATTTTTCATTAAAAAAATACTTGCATACACTGCAGTGCATTTTAAACAATATGACTTTCACGTTTATATTTAAGTAGCTTTTGAATTTATGATCAGTTCGATTACTTATTTAGTTCCGATGGACCAAAAATTGACATATCAGGACGAAATATAATAAAAATAGTTTCGCCGGAGTCCGTAATTTTTCTTTGAAAATCCACCATAGAAATGCGTACAATTACGATTTACAAAAAAATGTAATTTAAAAAAAAAGAAAAAATTATTTACCTTTATTTTGAAACATTAACAGAATATTCTGTTTAAAACTATAAAGTGTGGCCTGTTCCATTTGTTTTATAAACACCAAAATGCGAAACTTATTTGAAATAAGCTTCTTAACTTATAATTTTACCAAATACAATTGCATTAAAATGATAAATCCTATTAAAACACTAAAATTCAATTAATATTTTTATATACTAGCATCTATATCAACTACTTACGGTTCAAAGTAACCTTTAAGATATAAACGGCAGGGGATGACTTACCTAAAAAAAATAATAATACATTACTTAAATTAATTTTAATTATACTACCTATCTTACGTCAACAAGTTTTTAAAACAGTTTATGGAATGGTATAGTACAACATTAAAATTTTATTAATAAAAATAAATACATTTACATAAATATAACTCTACCTTTCTTCTAAATTAACATTTTTAAAATACTAAATTGTTAATAGTCCTATTCTAAAAAAACCTTGTGTTGTCTCGTTCGTTAAAGTCAAATTTACAAATAACTTTTGAAGGTAAAAAGTTGGACTGTTTTGAAAGAGGTAATTCATTGACATTTTAAAGATAAAATATAGTTTTATTTTGGTAATTTTTTTTGTTATGCAATTTTTGTTTATTAGGAATAGACTTCCTTTGTCAAGATATAGCAAATAAAGTTTTTTCTTAAAATGCATTTAATAAAACTACAGAATAGCAATATATTTCTTCAGATAAAAAATGAAGTTAAGAGGCAATGGACTCTTATAATTTTTTTTTCTGGGGGCGACAAAAACTAAAAATTACACTTTATACTTTCTTCGTTCTAAAAAAAGAACTTCAATCGCAAAAAATCTTGCGTTTTATACAGTTTTTCAAGTTTTAGTCACACAATCTGTCAGAAATTAATTATCGCACCTTCTGCATAAGATTTTTTTTACATTTAAATTCCTCAAAATTCCAGCCAACCATAAGATCAAATTTTGTTTACTTAAACTTCGAGATTTTTAGGGTTTTTTTTTGATACATTAAAAACATTATTACCGTCCGCTCATGACTCACACAGGCAGTTATAACTGGACCTTGTTCGAATCACTCAATTGGGTATACCATTTTGGTTCGATTAGGTTAATGCGTTTTTTTATTATAATTTTTAAATTAAACTATTTTTTATTACTAAGAAACATTTTGAAAAACAACTTTTAATTCTTTCAAATAAAATTAGTCAATAATCTGGAAATTATTTAAAAACATGTCAACAAAGAAGTGTCCTTTCCTTTATAAATGACATTACCAACAAATATTGCCTTTTACTTTTCACAAATATTATTTTTTTTATGTTTTAAATTCCGTGTTTACCAATATTATTGTAAATATAGTTTCTTATTAAATTAGTAAAGGGACACTTATCTTCAAAATCTGAATTAAAAAGTCATTCTAAGTGGCAGCAAGCTACATATTTAATTCATAAATTTATTTTGAGAGTAATAGCAACAAAAACTATTTTTTTTTATTTTTAGAAACCAGCTTCTGTGGCGAAAAAACAATGAAGTTCTACAGTTTGGCTAGTAGCAGAGACTCCTTAAATACAACACTTATGCTGTTCCTTCCAAAATCACTTAAACAATAATTCATCGAAAAAATAAATAAGTCTTCTGGTAATTTACTATAACTAAAAACAATGTATATTTTAACAGGAATCAAGCCGCCATGCAAAGCCAGGACCGGTAGATTATCAGCGGTTAAACTAAAAGCTCAGCATTATTTCCACTTACGCTCGCCCAGCGATTTTCTGTAAATTCATATATTTCGAAACCTTAGGGGTTTTTTTGCTGTAAAGTATACAAATAAATGCGGCTTACCAAAACCTACATTTTGTATTGATTAACTTATTTTGACCCAAAAATAGAGTTTCATCCCTTTTCCCGCCGACTCTTTAATTGGTTATCAAATGTGGCACACGCTGTAAAATATATAAAAAAACTCCAAGTAGATTTTTACACGGTAATTTAAAATATTCGTAATAATGTACCCGTATAAATAAATATATTTTATGGTCAGTGATATCCTAATTGTTAAATTAAAAAAAAAAAAAGCTTTTATTTTCTAATATTGTACCTTTACTTCCTTTGTAAATCCTACTATATATTTAAATTTAAAAACTAAAAGAAATAATAGAATCATTATTATTAATTAATTCATTTTTATTTTATTGTTTTATTTATGTTAATATTCAGACATAATAGTTGAATTGTTTATGTAGGAAACGTGCGTGGCTAAATATAATATATGTAATAATTAATTTAATAATTATAACTAAATTAAATTGCTGCGTATTGTTTCTATTTAGGCTCATTTAAAAAATAGATAAACAGGTTCAATCTAACTTTCCTCTCTGTATATATATATATATATATATATATATATATATATATATATATATATATATATATATATATATATATATTATATATATATATATATATATATATATATATATATATTTATATATATAATTTTTATATATATATATATATATTATATTATATATATATATATATATATATATATATATATATATATATATATATATATAGTATGTACGGATAGACATCCCAATAGGACAAATGGAACAAAAATCTCGTTTTTCGACAACAAGTCATTCTTGATTAAAATTTCTGCATCTCGAAAAAATGTAGATTTTTTTATACAGGGTACCCAAAAAATAAAAAAACATGAAATACCATCAAGAATAAACTAACTTTATTTATCATTTTAAAATACAATGGCAAATAAAAAAAGGTTTTAAATCCTATTTAGTGCTTACATAAAGAACCCAAGCTACATTTGCCCCCGGTACTGTAATAGAAGTTCATCCAACTTATCCGAAAAAAAGGTTTGTAGCAGTTCTATGAATGAATTCCTGTTGCAAGTGTTCTCAAAGAAAAACGGTTCTATTATTCCAAAATATGGTGTGGTATTTCGTATTTTGGAATAATAGGACCGTTTCTCTTCGAGAACACAGGGAACACAAAATATACATACAGGGGACAAATATACTTTCAGCAAGATGGGTGCCCAGCGCATTGTGCACGCGAAGTTACAGAGTGGCTTAACATGAAATTTGGAGATCAATGGATTGGCTGGTACGGTCCATTTATGTGGCCTACAAGGAGTCCTGACCTCACGATTTCACAGGCGTACCTTTGGGCCGTTTAAAGCAATTAAATTTTCAGCAACTCATTAAAAATAATGTTAATATTTTGCAACAGAGGATTTTACAGTCAGTATAAATGATTTCCCTCGAGAAGGTGGGAAAAAGTTATTTCACATTAGACGGCAATTTGAAAAATGCGTCGAACACGGAGGAGGCGTATTTGAATAAATAATAGTTTTTTTTTTGTTGTGCAATGTTTTTGTTTAATACGTTTCTTATGTAAGCACTGAATAGGATTTAAAATCTTTCTTTATTTGCTATTGTACTTTAAAACGATAAATTAAGTTAGTTTATTTTTGATGGTATTTCATGTTTTTTTTTTATTTTTTGGGTACCCTGTATAAAAAAAAACAAAAATTCTACTCGTAGACTACATTTTTCCGAGATGTAAAAATTTTTGGTCCATTTGTTGTATTGGGATATCTATCCGTGTTTTGTTTTGCAAGCTATTGCTAATTTCAAGAATTGATTTTTATGTTAAGTAGTTTTATATTAAAATTTATTTACTTACATTAATATTAAAAATTAAGTAAGCTCTGTGTGTTTCGGCCACACTATATACATGAAATTATTGTGCCCAAACCCCCAACCAAAATAAAAAATCGACGGATCCAAGCGTTTTTTCGAGAAAACAACACCCAAATTTTGAATGAGTTTATAGGTTATTTTAGGGACACACTGTATACCCCAGTCGTGGCACCAAAACTTTTAAAACCCCTTAAAAAGTATAAACGACGGGATGTGGATAACAATTTATTTTTGTTTTTAAATTGCATTTGGTGTAATTAGAGTTATGATTTTTGTCGCGTCGTACCATAAGATCGTAACACTGTGCGTCACCCCTCCCTCCTACCTACGCCTCTCCCTCCTTCACTCCACCGCTTTAAAAACTAAACCTAGGGCTTTTTTAAGCCAACCATTTTTAACCATTATTAATTTTATGACTCTTATAATACTTTGTTTAACTTATAAAGAAATATGAAGGAGTTATAGGAGGATTTGGTGATTTTTTACAATGATGGCAAAAATAGACAATTTTTTTCGAGCTGTAGCTCGCTTGCTGTTAGAGTTAAACGAGACTTTAGTAAATAAAAATTGTAGAAAATTTAATGCTCTTTAAAAAAGTATGAAATAAATAAAACGATAGGACTATCAGTTTCCGAGATATATCAAAAAAACTGAAAAAAGTCCAAAAAAATCGTAGTTTTTGTGCTATCAAAAGTTCTCCCATCAAAAATTTTGGTGGGAAACCACAGATTACTGTTATTAGCACCCTAATAAAAGAATTAAAACAATAAAACTAAATAGCCTATTTCATGCTTACTTGGGCCCTATTTTAAATGACAATTGATATAATATATATATATATATATATATATATATATATATATATATATATATATATATATATATATATATATATATATATATATATATATATATATATATATATATATATATATATATATATATATATATATATATATATATATATATATATATATATATATATACAGTGTGTTCCCAAACGTTTTGTAAATAATTTTTTACATTCTTTTATTATCTTTTTCCAGCACTATCCATTTATGATGTTTTAGTTTGGCAGTAACATTGAAAACGCATTAATAAATTTTGTGATTTTAAACGTTTAGATATGGTTTCGCGCCAATGAAGACAAAGTTGACATTTTTTTTGTATGGACAAGCTAATCGAAATTATCATGAGGCAGCAAGATTGTTTAATGATATTTTTCCAGACAGACCAGTTTCTTCTATTTGCGTGAGCACTTTGTTGTGCAAAATTTCACTTTAACTTTTACAATAAAAGACGCACCAAGATCCGGTCGCCCATCCGTTAAAACCGAGGAGCTTCAAATACAAGTTTTAGGTACAATTTCCATTGGATCAAAGCTATCAGTGCACAAAATAGCTGCCGATGTAGGTACCATAGGCAAATCAACGGAGCATGAAATTTTACAAAAGCATAAATTTCATCCCTGTCAAGTTCATCTTGTACAAGAACTTAATAAGGATGACCCAGATGGAAGGCTGCAGTTTTGTGAAACTATGGAACATTTAATTGCCACACAACCAAACTACCTTTACCGGATATGCTTCAGTGACGAAGCCACCTTTTTTTTAAATGGTTTAATTAATTTACACAATTGTTGATACTGGAGTGATCAAAATCCTTGATGGATTGAAGAAGGCTATACACAAAGTCCTAAAAAATTAAACGTATGTGCTGGAATTTTCGATAATACGGTAACTGTTCTTTTTTAATTGAAGGAAATCTTACCGGACACTTATACTAACAATTTTAGGAGAAGCTGTTACACTTGCAATTGTAGCTATTTGAGAATGATGCTTTTGATTACGATCCATTTTTTCATCAGGACGGAGCACCTCCAGACTTTCATTTAACTGTAAGACAATACCTAGATGAGGAATTTTTTGGTCGCTGGATTGGGCGAGAGTTCCTATTGAGTGGCCACCAAGATTCCCGGAACTCGCTCCCCTTGACTTCTTCTTTCGGGATGAGGTAAAGGAGAGGGTATTTGCAACAAAACCAGAAAACTTGCAAGAACTACGACAACGAATCACGGATGTATGCACACCACAATTTCCGACAAACGTAAGAGCAGAACTTAAGATTGTCAAGAGGTTGGTGGTAGTCATTTTGAACATCTCATAAAATAAAAAATTTAACTGTTCTTCTAGACTGATATTTATTAATAATCCCTTATTAATCGGGAACGGGTGATCGAAGAGACCTCTAGCTTATGCAGCAATGTTTGTTTCTAGCCAAACATAATGTTTAAAACGTTACTTATTAATTGCTAATATCTTGTCAATGGCTCAGTTAAGACAAAAATAATACTATGATAATCGTACATCCTATTTTTTCCAAACCAGAAACAAATTAACAATTTATTACAGGTTATTTCATTTTAACAAGAAAACTGTATCTTAACTTTTTTTTAATATTCTTTATAATTAAAAATTTATTTGTAACGTCTTTCTAATATTCAAGTAGCCTTCGTAAAAATATATATCCCACCAAATCTCATGCCTTTTTTCTCAGTGTTCTTAATAATTAAAAATATATGTAGCCTTCGTAAAATATATATATATATATATATATCACACCAAATCTCATGCCTTTTTTCTTAGTGTAGCTTGCTTTGTAGGAAGAATCTAACCTCAAAACTAAATATGAAGTACGAAAATTGCTCTTTTTAATAAAATGTAGCAATTATTTGTGTTTAGTGAATAAAATCCTGTCTGAATTTTGAAATCTAAGACAAGTTTGAACTTAGAAGCTTGGCTTCAATCAGACTGCAAACTTCTAAAATACCCCCTCCCTTTAACGATATTAACTCCTCAGAGCGGTATGAGCAAAAATGTGCAGTTTTCAGAATGTATCCTTTACTTGTTTTTTAAAACCTACTTACACATACCATATTTTAAGCTTTTACTTCTTGGGGAAGTGCCCCATAATTTTGATGAGGCAATGAGCCAGCCAGTCAGTCTGTAGTAAAATGGGCAATTTTTAAAACCGAATATCATAGGTATAATTAGAGTATGTATGTGAATTTACGTATTTAATCTTATACCTTTATGTAGAATAATAACTCAAGTATGATAGGGATAAAACACGCTGATCCCTTTTGTGTAATATATACAGTGTGCGTCAAGCGAGAGCGCACCAGCGTGTGCCTGGATCTATATTTTTTTGTATGACTATGGTCAAATTAGTTTAAGTAGTTATAATTGGTATACTGAAAAAACTTATTGTCAAAACTGTTATTTGGACGTTATTATAACAGCTGAAGAGAACAGTGTCTTTAGCTGTGCCAAGGTTGTGATAATAGCGCGCTAAAGTAGTCAATGAAGATTCTTACTTAGGTTAACATTAATAATTTTAGAAGTGTCCAGTCGTGTTAACATTTTTATTCAATTCTACTTGGACATCCGAATCATGCCCAGATGATGTGCACAGCACATGATATTCTTATACTGTGTAAACTCGTTTAAATTAAAACACAAATTAAGCCTTAAACTTAATTAATGTTTAATTTTAATTTTATAAACCAGAATTCTACCTACTATACCAGTAAATAAAACACCCTGAACTTTGCTTTTTATAAATTTAATACCTACGTGATCAAGTAGTTGTTAACCTGTTTACACTCATCTATTTGTAACTCGCTTCTATTTACTAAAATTAAAAATACATTATTTTTCTATTAATAAAATAATTCTTGTAAATCTACCATTTACAGTTCTTTACTGTATATATTTGATTCATAAACAGGTTTATAGTCCTGGCAGTCAAGCTCAAAATAGTGTCATACCTCCGAATTTTTTATGTATGAACCGATTTTCTTGAAAATTTGGAATTAAGCTTATCTTACCCTCCATATCAAAATCTATATGGTCGCAAGGTGTGCAAATTGTTTTTAAGGGGTGAAAACCCCCTTATCGAAAAAAAAATAGATTTTATAGGTTTTTCGGCTTTTTTTCGATTCAAATATCTTTTATATATATATATAGGATAAATATCCTAACGTATTGTACAATATAAAATTGGTGTATTTTAAAACATAAACCCTTAAGAATCTTTAAAAACTACCCTTTTGATGAAAATAATATAGAAAAAAATCTTTTAACGATTTGTAACATTACAATTGTAGTTTTACTGGAAAAAATTCATAGCATTTTAATAAAATTATTAGTTACCACTTTTCAACTCCTAAAAACTACCCCTTTGCAGAAAATAAAATAAAAAAATATCTAATGACTGCCAATTTTTAGATTTTGCGTAATTTTAGTATTACAGTTTATTATCTCTACTTGAAATAATTTTTAATTGTCTACACCATAGCAACCCTTAAGAACCACCCCTTTGACAAAAATAAAATAAAAAAATATTTTTTAATGACTACTGATGTTTTGATTTTAAATTTTGTTGGTTCTAAAGTTTATTCTCTGAACACGAAGTAATTTTTAATTTTTAATTGTCTACACCCTGCCAACCCTTAAGAACCACCCCTTTGACAAATGTACCTTGCCTCAAATGTACAGACAACCTAGTGTCAACAGAAAAAATCAGTGCTCCAAAATTTGAAACTTTTTTTACTTTAAAATTGACTAAAAAAAAAATCAAAATCTTACTTTTTGTGTAACTCTGTTAATTTTGAAGCTATCACATCTTACAAAAAATAATTTTAAAGGTAATTTTCAGTATGTATGTTAAAAGGGCTTAATACTCTTCAAATTTTATAGGTAAATGGTCAAAGGGCTGCGAAAAAGCAGTCCTCGCACTATAGTGAAAGTTTAAATCGGTTATAACTCCGTCAATTTTTATGCCACAAAAAAAAAATAAAAAAAGGAAAATAATCCTCATAAAAAATGCTACAATTTTCTACCCTTTATTTTTTTCGTATCTCTTATGGTTTTGGAATTAAAATGAGAAAAATAATTTTTACCCTAGTAATTCATTGGTTTTCAACAGTTCATCTATGAGGCTTTTATACTCGTCATCTTTCTTGTTGCCCATAAATCTTTTCACTACACGTACAAAACTCGTCCAAGCTGCCAATTCCTTTTCATTTAATTGTTCTGGAAAACGGAGATCATCTAGGAGCTTCCTTATCTGAGATCTAATAAATATGCCTTCTTTTAATTTGGATCACTTAATTGAGGAAATATTTCTCTTAGGTACTGGAAACCACTACCTTCTTTGTCCATGGCTTTGACAAAGTTTTTCATTAGTCCAAGCCTAATATGGAGAGGCGGAAGGAGCACCTTTTTTGGGTTAACCAAGGAAGTTAAAAGGTGTATGGAAGCCCAATGCTATGGCCCATTCGATCAAAAAATGTCCAGCCCAGTATAAAAATAACTGTCAGAGCTGGCCCCGCCGATTTTGCGCAATAACGAAATTCCACGAAATAATTTAATGTGTTGCCTACTTACACACTGATAAATCAGTGTGTAGTTGGGCAACACATTATACTTTTATGAAAGCCGTATTAGTTTCGATTGTTTGGCTTTTTGTGATTATATTTTGTGGTTGCAGAAGTTTTTTGGATTGATAAAAACCTTCTTATTTTAGTGATTAGTGTTTATTAAATTGTGACTATAATTTTGTGTTTATTGTTTGTTACCTATAATATCGTAACAAAATGACTAGAGGTTGTATGGTATTGTCTTGCAAATCTAAGGGTAACATACCAGACATTTTTTACTTTAGGTAAGTATTTCTTATATTTAAATTAGGTGCTTCTTATGAGACGTAACGTTAGGTAACCGAATAAATAATAATATATCAATTATGAATTATAAAAAATGAAAATTTCATAGGAAATAGCAGTGAGAAAAGTAAGGCAATCTTAACTATCTTTTAGATGATTTCCACAATGTTTGTGTATTTCTGTGGATTATTAAAAAGAAATAAGGTTTGCATTTAGGTACTTTAATTTCATTTAATAATTTAGTACATTCTTTTAAAGGATCAAAATTATTAATTACTGGGCAGACCAGGCAAATTTTAATTTATACAGGTCCCTCTAATTGAATAAAAGAAAGTACACTTTTATGTTAAACTTCCTTTTTGCTTTTTCTGTATTTGTTTAAAAAGAAATTAGATTTTTGGTTTCTTAAACTTACATTATCAACTTTTTAAGCAGACGCATAATATTTAACGGTTACTGTTACAATGGATACCTAGGTACCAAAGGTTACTAAACATTATTAACCACTGTTATTCTGTCTTATGAATGTTTGTTATTAGTGAAAAGTATATGCCTAAAAAGCAGTTATAAAAATTTTTACTTTTTAATGTACAATCACAATCTTGGGATAAGATTAAACTCATTTACACTATCTTGCCCTTCTTTTATCACAAAATTGGTGATAAGTACATGAAACTATCATACAATGTTTGAAATTTATTTTTAAAAAATCGTGTTTTTATTTATTTACTAAGATTTTTAGTAAAAATACAAAACTCCCAAAAATATCGACCATTAAAATAGAAGGCTGTAAAGTGGCGCCATCTATTCTTTCCATATTATATCAGATGATATAAAATCCAATATTACACAATAATTTTAAATATTCTATGGTAGTATCGTTTAATAACCAACAATTTTGTGCAAAAAATAAAAAAAAACAGTGAATGCTTGAATTTGGCATTTGATGATGTCAACTTTATAGATAGTAACAAAGAATTATGGAAGTCCGGCTCTGACCTACTATTCATTGCGCAAACTCCGGGGGGCCAATCCCCCGATTCCCGCTGCCCTGCACGCCTGGACAATTTTGTTCTACAGTATTGGGCTTCCATACACCTTTAAACTTCCTTGGGGTTAACAAGGGGGCATATTTAATGTTTTACCAATTAGTACCAAGTTCAAAGGAAGTTCTATGAAGCCAATCTTTTTTACTACTAAGAGATACCTATGACTTTTAAATCTTCACATATATCCCACTGATGCTGTTCATATTTAACACGATTTAATATGGCTGCTAATTGTCATAGGTTTTTTCATTGTCACTGAATGGGCTAAAGGAATAGATGGTTTTTTTGTTTTAATTATGAAGCAGGGCTGCTTTTAGGCTGTATTTCGACTTATCTATGAATAGACGTCACTCGCTAGGATCATGTTCTAATGCATTCATTTAATAAGCTCATTTATTAAATCATCAATATCACAGCAGACACATAGCCACCCTTCTATTAAAAAAACTTGATAATGTTACATTTCATTTGCAGTAAAGTGAAATACTTGCTTTTTCATTTAACAAGTTCCACTGTAGAAGTCTGGAATCAAGAAGTTCCGATTTTTGTTTTGACAATCCTAGGTCACGTACCAAGTCCTTTAATTTATTCTTAGTTCTTAAATGAGGTTCACTGGTAGTTGGTAATAATGTTGGGTCACAACTAGTGTTCTCAGAAAGTTGTGGATCAGATTCTGATGAAGAATTTGAATCACTGGGACACACGATGTCCAGGTTTAAAGGCGCTATCGTTACCGGTAGTTCCTGGTAATCAGGGACTAGCCTTAGCGCAGAAGGCACACTTGGATACTCTATTTTGTCTCTATGCTTTTTTGAAATTCCTTTTGTTTTAGTAATGCAAGTAGGTTCTCTCCACACCATAGGAACAGCAAACGGCATAAAATTTTTCTTGCGATACATCCACCGCACTAAATTTACGTAACAACTCACACAATAAACATAAGGAGCCCAACTTTTATCTTGATCCCCAATTTGGCACTTAAAATATAAAAAATAGGCTTTTTTGACTCCTCAGATATAGATTAAGCTTGGGACTTTATAATAAATCGTCCACATATATTTATAACAAAACTTATCAACTGGATTTTTGCAACATCGACGACTTGAACTTGCCATTTTATATCAAAATCGACTTAAAAACTTGACTGTACTGTAAACGAGACACAAACCAATCAAACTGCAAAAAACAATAAAACTCCTAAAGGTTCGTACAATACTGTGAAAATACCCCTCTGCGGTCTTGTACTTTCCGGTCCTAAGGCAGGTAAAAATGATTTCAAAGATCGCATTATATAAAAAAAGCAGTTACTTGAAACGTGCCAGGCCTTTTCTGGGAAAAAGTGTTTTAATAACTTCCTAAATGAAACGAAAAATAAGCATGCTCATCGATGTTACAAAAATTATGTCGACTTGTGTAATTAGGCAACTGGATGATAAAAAGTGTTTCTGTCGAATTATTATTAACAAGTCAGCATTGTTTTACTACACCTCATTTAAAAGTAGTAATAAAACGAATATTCGCATGCGTCTCGCGATACGCATCAGCAAAATTCATGTGAATATTTTGCGAATATGAGTGTCAGAAAAAAAAAGGAAAAATAATATAAAGTAAATAAAAGAAAAAAATATTAGTTTATTATATTTTTTATTAGAACAGCAACTTAACCTAACATCATATCTTTAATCAACTTTTAACATTAGGAAATAAAGCTTTTGATTTAGTTTTGTTACAAGTGGGTAAGTTTCTCCATAAAAATAGAAACTAAACAAATTAAAATAAACAAAAACATATTCTTTTCTTTTTGTTTTTATTAGTTTTTACATTCATATCATTAATATTCGCACTCGCATTTGCATTCGTGAATATCGGCGCAGATATTCGCATTCGCGAATGCCTGCCTAAAAATTGTACATGTATTGTTACATTACCAATAAATAGTAAAATTATTTTTCTGACTAATATATTATTTTCGTAGCTCATAATTTTCTAAATTTTCGACTGGGTCTTTCTATTTTATTGCCAATAAATTAGAATTTCTATTGGTCCTAAAAAGTTTATTTATATGTGTAAGTACAAACATATGTTTTATATTTTTATTTGCCTTTATTTTTGTGTATGCATAGGAGTGGGGTAAATATTGTTATCACATAAAAAAAATCAGTTCCTTCGCCGTTTGGCATA
This sequence comes from Listronotus oregonensis, assembly GCA_019359885.1. Classification (NCBI taxonomy): domain Eukaryota; kingdom Metazoa; phylum Arthropoda; class Insecta; order Coleoptera; family Curculionidae; genus Listronotus; species Listronotus oregonensis. Next base: position 107,423 of record JAHBCN010000763.1, on the reverse strand, counting down.
TATTTTTGCTAAAAAGTATTTTTTTAAATTCTTTAATAATGTCAGTGTTAAATAAACTGTATTGTATATTTATGTGTAAGCTTTAGGTAATTAAACCAATAGTCTAATCGAGAAGTGTGTTTCCTGCGAAAAATAGTTAGAAGGCTTAAAAAAAATATGAGCAATAGCTCATTCGACGCGGAATCAAACCTGAGAAAGGCGTTTTAAGGCTTTTTTCTGCCAATAAAAATTGTAATCATTATTAACAAAAAACGAAAACCATAAAAGATAGCGGAAATTGAAAAATGATCCCTGAAGAGGAAATTTCTGATAAAAAAAGTTCTAGCTCCCGGAGTTATAAATATCTTCATTATTTAAAATTTTAATTTAACGCTGAAAATGGGCCTGCGCGCGATCTTTTTGGTTGTGCGCTCGGCGTCAAAACCGAGTACGTCACATAAAATCTTTTTTTTAGGGTATTGAACATTTTTAAAAAAAGAATTAGAAAATATATTTTATTCAGAAAACTTTAAAGAATTTATTTCCGATGAAAATTTAACTTTATGTTAGTTTTTTAACAAGTTAGACAATTGTCAATTTACAAAATTGTTAATTTTTTCTTAATGTTACCAAGTCTGCAAGAATTTATTAAATTATGTACTTCTAAAAGATATACAGTTTTATTTATCACTATAGGTAAATAATTAAAGTCACATGCAAATTTTTGCATATATTTTACTTGTTAATTTTTGGAGAAAACTAACAAAAATAATAAAATCCATTCTTTGGTAAGCTCTGCAATGGGTTTTTACTCGTTAGGTTATTGGCAATAGAAAAAATGCGGGGTCGATCAAGTTGGTCTCCCCTCACTAATAATTTTCTACTTTGTTTTACTTGAGAATTTTGCACACATTTTGCACCGGCAATTTTAATTTTTGCATACATGCGCAAGAGTAACTGTAACTATGTATTGGTTGGGGGGAGGGAGGCAACTTAACGCCAGCCACCTTTTTTGAACTTTTTTCATGTTAATTGATAGCTTGATTTTTGCACAATTTTGCACAACCAGTAGCGATTTTTGTACAAGTGCCTCAAAAGAGATATGAAGCTTATAAAATATATCCGTAGCCCTCCCTTCAAGTTTTTTTACTTTGATTATATCAAATGATAACCTAATTTTTGCACAACTATTGGCAATTTTTGCACAAATGTCCCTAAAGAGATATAACGCTTATAAAATATACCCATGCCAATCCTTGAGGCATCATATATCACACGTATATAGTGTAGTAGTATAGTACACGTGTATAGTGTAGTAGGAATAGTGTCCAAGGAAATGTGAAGTTCAAAGGTTTAAGTCTTTGCATTTAAAGGCTCAATAAAAATGTGTTTAGTTAGAGATAAACTAAAATAAGTTTTTTTTTCTAACTGTGAGATATTAAAGCCCGTATCTGATACCATAATTTCTACTGAATACGAAAACTGTACTTCTAGGTACATGCATTCAGTGCATTCTATTCTTTTCATAACACAGTAATGAAAATTAAGCCTTGGTAATAAATTTCCCACTTCAGTTTCCACATGTAAATATATAATGCCACAACGATTGACATCGGTAGGTATATTTTATAAACGTCGTACCTCTTTAGGGCACTTGTGCAAAAAGTGCCAAAGGTCGTGCAAAAATTATCATTCGGTATAATCAAAGCAAAAAAACTTTGGGTGGGGGGGCTACGGATATATTTTATAAGCTTCATACCTTTTTTGGGACACTTGTGCAAAAGCCGCTAATGATTGTGCAAAATCGTGTAAAAATCAAGCTATCGATTGGTATAAAAAAATAGTGGGGGGCTGGCGTTAACTTGCACCCCTCCACCAATAGTTACAGTTACTCTTGCGCAGGTGTGCAAAAATTAAAATTGCCTGTTCAAAATGTGTGCAAAATTCTCACGTAGAAAATTATAAGTGGTGGGCCCACTTGGTCGACCCAAAAATGCGTTAAATCATATATTTCATGATGTGATCCTTTATAATGGTGTCGCACTAGTCATTAGTTAAATAAACCTTGATTTCAGGTATATAATTTTAATTATTAAACAACAATACATTTAATGATATAAAATAATGACATCCGATAGTTACTTTCCAATGCTAAGAGTTATAAATTCATGCAAGCATTAAAGGCTGAAAGATTGTAACTACACAAGTATTTATTTATTTATTTTTATTTAACTTCTTGTTATAGGCTTGTATGCATGTGTGAATATGGCAAGGTTATGATTATATAATAATATAGTATTAAATTACCATACTGTTGTATCATTGTTGCAAATTAAAAGTATAGCTTTGTAGTTAATAGCAGTGTTGCAAACCCTATAGGTTAAAAAGTTTCTATATTACTTGAATACATTTTAAGTAAATTTGTAAAATATGTATGTATTTATTTAAAAGAAAAACTAAGTAGAATAGAATTCTTACCAAAACAAGTTAAGTCATTGTTAGGAGTTGAGAGATCTATTATAGTGATGCGACTCGAGCCCTGTTTTTACTTGAGTCACTCGAATGAATTTGTCAAACTCATACTACTTAAAAAAAAATGTTATTCGAGTCTCTATGCACTCGAGTTACCGAGTCAACTCGGCTCATCGAGTTGATTCTGTTGCCACTAGATGTCATTTCACTACTCTAGTTTACAATTTTACTTATCTATGCCGCGCCGGTATAGTTTTTTTCACGATCTAAGAAACTAACTTGACTTGACTTAGGCTTGAAATGCAATAAAACCATTTGAATTGTAACACTTTTAAAACCTCTAACAATTGCTTAACATTATAACTCTCATGGAAATAAATGTCACGGTTAGACAAAAAGTCTTGTATATCCTTTTTTCTGCTGGTGGAACTTGGCACTTTATTCAACTGGCGACTATGGTAGTATGCATTATCCATCACAATACTGCTCTTTTGTGGTATATTCGGTAATAATTTGTTTTGAAACCACTTCTAAAAAACTTTCGCAGTTGTATCGCAGTGGTAATCTAAGCTGGAATCCGAAATGTTTTTGGTTGCCAAAAATACGAGTAAACAGTTTGATACCCAGCCGTCTTCTGACCCCGCACAAAGAATTGTTATTCTTTTACCTTTATTTGACGGAGCTTTAGAGTGACATTTTTTTTTTTGATTTATCAGTCCATCCTTTACTTGGTGTGTCATGGGTGTCATCATGTCTCATCTAGGTATATTATCGTTCGATTTTCCGATTAAGCCTTATTTATTTTTTCCAGACATTATATTTTAAGTTGTTGCAAGCGGTGTAATTCCGTTATAACTTGTCTTTAGTCTATTTTCTTAAATAAAAACCCCAATATATCCGTTTCGAGAGGTGCCACCCAAGGTCACAAGCAGAAAAAGGTGCGCCGACCGAAACGGGTGAATCCGTTTCGAAAGGTGTCCCTGAAGTCACCGGCGCCTGTTTCACGGGAAAGGGCTAATCCATTCCGAACAAACAGGTGCTTAGGAAGGGATCCCTGAATCCAAACAGAAGGCGGACAGAACCGCCTTTATAAGGGAAAGGGTTCCCTGGCTTTAAACAGAAAACGGATAGGACCATTTTCATAGGGTAAGGCCGGAGATGCGTCCTCAGAAAGAACATCTGGTTCCTGTAACAAGGACCCGGTAGCTACCCACGTCACTAGACCGGGAGAGGAGGGCATGACGGATCTAATCGTCTGCTCGCCATACTTTTCAGGAGACAGGGACACCAGAACACATCAGAACACATATTGTGCTCGTGTCCGGTAGTGACACGAGTAAGAGGAGATGTAAGAACTCTCTCCTAATCTGATATCGGATTCATTAGAAGTCTGATCCTATTGGGAGAAATATAAAAGGGTATGAGCCACAATAGACCGAGCGGTCGCAGTGGAGGGCGTAAAAAGTCCACTCACTTTAAACCTAACCTAACCTAACCTAACGGAGTTTGTTTGGAGAATTCCAGATATTGCTTGGCAAAAATATAAAATTATTTTATTTAAAAAATTAGTGGTATCACTTTTCACATCCGTTGTCTGTATATAATTACAAAAACCCCTCATTAATTAGCCGAAATACGGATTATCTAAAATTATTTTAATTCAAGGTTTCGCGAATGTTGACCTAAATTCGCAATTTGTTTTTGATGTAGTGTGTCGTCTAATCCAATAATTATTTATCGTCAATTTTGCATTAATTATCAGATTAAAATGCAAACGGGTTTTTCGTGACATGAAGTTTTTTTTAACAAGATATATACGGGGTAAATGATCAAAATTGGGGACAGTTATAAATCATGTTTTAAAGTTTACGAAATTCTTAAACGAGATATGTACATAGATTTCTAACTTGTATACATTACCAGAAGTTACAACAAAAATATATTTTAAATGGACAGTTATAAATATGTTTAACACATTTTTCTTGGTAAATTAAAACACATAAATAATTTTGTTAGCGTAAACTATTTTTTTTACAAAGGTCAGTAAAAGTTTGATTTTTAATGCCTGCTGTCAGTGTTTAAAATGTCATTTTATGACACTGGTGTTAAAAGTAATTACTTTTAGCAATTATTGTATGTTAGCAACCTATTTCATAAATAAATTAGATAAAATTATATTTTAATAATAATAATAATGTCGACAATTTTTGGACCTTTAATGGTGTTTCTAGAAAAAATAGTGTATGATATATGTACGTGATAAAAGTGATTTAATTTTCTTCGAAGGCATGGAACACGACGCCGACGGCGAACTTCCCTTCTCACAAAATAAAATGTTAATTTTAGCATTTATGTCATAAATAACTATTTTAACGCTTTAGCATTTTTCTCTTGCGAAGCGTGGTGTGTTTTTATTTATTTTTTTAAATAATATTTTCCAGGTTATTTTATATTAGGTAAAAAAACTCAAAATTACAGACAGTTAAAACCATTGTTAAAAATAAAAAGGGGATTAACGTATACTTTAGCCAGTCATTCTTATTATCGTACCAAGACAATATAATAAAATTATAATTCCAAGATTTGGGAGTAGCTAAAAATCTAACTAACTTTGATTTCCTATGTTTTTTTACTCATTAAATAAGTTTTTAAATAAATCGGTAAGTTTTTCTTCGCATTATATTAATATAAAAAATTCGTTCGCAATTATTTCTTTACTGAGTTGCTGAGTAAACATATTTGGAAAACTATTAAAAATAGCAAGCAAAATGGTTTCTGCGCTAAAGGTTAGACATTTTCTTACATTATGTGGTGAAAAATTCTCAAAATATTCAAAATTTTTAAAGCAAAATTTTAAAAATAGTAATTGTTGCTTTATTTACAATTTTAAATTTACTAAATAGGGATCGACCTGTTACCGAAACGTTGATAAGTTTTTTTTTAATTTTAAAAGTTTCGGAAGATCGTATACCCGAATTTTTGACAGTGATCTTAAATATTCTATTTCGAAACGAAGAATAATTAGTAAATCATGACTTCATTATTATTTTGGTGACCCTAAGCAGACTCTATGAAAAAAGTCTTGATAAAATTCTAGAAAGTCCGTTCCGTTATTGCAAAAATATTCGACCTTGCAGTGCGTTGTGGACTGTAAGAAGACAACACTCCCATTTTTTCGACAAAACTCTTAAAAATTCCCTAACTAAGCAGGACATTTAAGTCTTTTTTAAGTAGATCCGCGTGTTTGTAAGGGCCAATTAATTTTGTGCACTCTGTGGACATATCTACAGCCTGGGACCTAAACCGAAGCGGTTCCTCTTGCATGTGTGGCGAGTAAACCAAATAATATTTTGGAATATTTCAATTTTGGTCAATTAAAATAAATATACTCTTCTTCTTACCTGTAATACCTTTTTAACCGAGTCGAGTTAAAAAAAAAGGTATCAATTCGACACGTATATGTTTTATATTATTGGAACTCCAAAATATTTACTTATGATAATCTTTGGGGCTTTCAAACAAATAAACCAAATTTTATAGATGTATGTTTGTATGTTTGTATGTTTGTATGTTTGTATGTTTGAAGGTTTGTATGTTTGTATGTTCGTATGTTCGTATGTTCGTATGTTCGTATGTTCGTATGTTCGTATGTTCGTATGTTCGTATGTTCGTATGTTGTATGTTTGTATGCTTGTATTTTTGTATGCTTGTATGCTTGTATGCTTGTATGCTTGTATGCTTGTATGCTTGTATGTTTGTATGCTTGTATGTTTGTATGTTTGTATGCTTGTCTGCTTGTGTGTTTGTATGTTGGTATATTTGTATGTTTGTATCTTTGTATCTTTGTATTTTTGTATCTGTATCTTTGTATTTTTGTATCTTTGTATCTGTGTATCCTTGTATCTTTGTATCTTTGTACTTTTGTATGTTTGTATGTTTGTATGTTTGTATGTTTGTATGTTTGTATGTTTGTATGTTTGTATGTTTGTATGTTTATATGTTTGTATGTTTGTATGTTTGTATGTTTGTATGTTTGTATGTATGTATGTATGTATGTATGTATGTATGTATGTATGTATGTATGTATGATGTATGTATGTATGATTGTCCACGCATTTTTTCGAAACTAATCGGATTACGACCATTCTTTTTTTAATGGTTTACATTTATTTTAACTTAGGGAACAGTAAAAAATGTATCAAAATCTGGTAAGTAGTTTTTATGATATGACATGTAGGTGTAACGGCCTGGTCTATTAATACGCGCTACGGGTGTGGTGTTAAAGCGAAAACATCTTAAGACATTGGTCAAATTTGTTTTCAAAGGTTTTTTGTAAATTTTAGTTTTTAAATTATTTACATCCTTTTTTATTAGAATATCAAAAAAAGGAAGCTGTGAGTTCCGTTCTTTTTTTAAAATCAAATGAATAGTGGGTCCTTGTGTATTAATGTGTGTTAAAAAATTATTTAGACAATATTCATCATGTAGATAAATATAAAAAAAATGTCATCTATATATATACCGGGTGACAACGAAATCACTACCCAGCCTTTTATTTTCTTAAATAAAAACATATAGCTTTCAAATTTTAGGATGCTATAATATATCATAAGATGCTGATTTTGAATATCATAACATGTCTCTATCACTTCCGGTTTAACCGGAAAGGACATCAACTTTGATTTTTTCAATGGAATACCCTGTATATTTTTTAAAATTAGGGTTCTACGAATCATTTCTGATATAAAATGTATATTATGTCCTATACCTATTCTGCTAGTTTTGAGAAAATGGCCATTAAAGATGTCAAACTACCGTATATTATTGAGTCTTATGAACACAAATAAATGATATAAAAAATTATTATGTGTAATTTAATTTTTTCTAAAGACTCTATCTGTGGAGGTCATAATAAAACTACTTCCGGCTTTACCGGAAGTGCTGCAAAAATTGACTTTTCTAATAATGTTACTTCAAAAATTTAAATGCAACACCCTGTATATTTTTTAAATTTGGATTCTACGGGTCATTCCTGATATAAAATCCATATAATATCCTATACCTATCTTTGTTAGTTTTTGAGAAAATGGTGATTGAAGATGTCCAAACGACCGCATATTATGCAGTTATACGGGAAACAAATAAACGTTAGAAACATTTAGTATTTTTTAATTTAATTCTAAATTATTTTTAAATTAACTACTTAAATAAAAAACTAATATTAAAATAACAAAATTGCTCCAAAGAGACGGCCTGAATTATTTTAGGCTTATTAATTTAACAACATTTATTTGTTTTCCCCTATAACTGCATAAGGTGCGGTCTTTTGGACATCTTCAATCGCCATTTTTCAAAAACTAACAAAGATAGGTATAGGATATTATAAGATTTTATATTGGGATTAGTAGAACAAATTTAAAAAAATATACATTTTGCATTTAAATTTTTAAAGTAACATTTTAGAAAAGTCAATTTTGAGCACTTGGGTAAAGCCAGAATATTTTATTATGACCTCTACAATAAAGTCTTCGAAAAAATTAAACTAAACATAAAATTTTTTATATCATTTATTTGTTTTCCCATAAAACTGCATAATGTGCGGTATTTAATCTTTAATCGCCATTTTTCTTAAAAACTACAGAGATAGGTATAGGATATAATTTAGATTTTATATCAGGAATTATCCTTAAAAAACCAAATTTTGAAAAATATGCTTGGAGTTTCATTAAAAAAATCAAAGTTAATGTCTTATAGTATAAATATCCAAAAGTGAAAGGCAATCTTCATAAATCAGCTAAATCCCATCTATAATATAATATGTTATTTAAAATTTGAAAGCATATGTATTTCATTCAAGAAAATGAAGCTGGGTAGTATTTGTTGTCACCTGGTATATATATATTTATATAATATATATATATATATAATATATATATATATATATATATATATATATATATATATATATATATATATATATATATATATTATATATATATATAAATATAAATGTATTTAATGTTTATATATACAGAAATATATGTAAATAATATAAAACATCTTTTCTAAGGTATTATTTAGTTCATATGATACAATGTGTGTTAAATTTTTTACAATTTGGTAAAAATTTTGACACTGTATAGTCTAGTCTTGTTTACTAAATGACCGTATAAATAATAAATGCATTTATTTATTAGTAAAGATAATTATGTGTAGCATAATATGACCATTAATTTAAAAATAATACATTTATCCTAGCTTGATGTAAACGAAAAGTTCAGTAAACTTTAATTTTTTATTTATTTTTTTTTTAAAAATTTTTAAAATCTTAAATTAAAATTTAATTTAAAAAACAAAAGAAAAAGTAAATTTTAGGTTTAAAAATTTAAAAATTTAATTTTTTTAAAATTTGTTTTTGTTTCAATTTTTTTAAAAAACAAAAAAAAATTTAAAATTTTTTTTAATTCCTGGGGTTTTTTTTTAAAAAAGCGAAAGCAAAAAATTTTTAAATTTTTTTCGAGTTTAAAAAAAATTACCCGAAAAAAAAAAATTAAAAAAATTAATTTTTTAAATAAAAAAAAATAAATTATTAATTTAATATTTTAAATAAAATATATAATATATTAATTATATAATTTATCCAAAAAAAAATTTAAATAAAATTTTTGTAAAAATCGGATTTTTTTCCAAAAAATATTACCTAATATTTATAAATAAAATTTTTCCTATAGAAGCTTGTTTATAAAAATAGTGAATATTGAATATGTTGTTTTTAATTAATAATTAAAAATATTTTTTTATTTTTTTTTATTAATTATTTTTTAATTTATTTTTAACATTATTTAATGTTTTATTGACAGGAACATTTGTAAATAAACTAACAACATCAAAACTTACCAAGGTATTATTTAGTTCTATGTCAATGTGTGTTAATTTTTCTACAAAATGTTGGGAATTTTAATGTATGAGTCAGTCTTGTTTACTAAAGGACCGTAAAATAAGAAGAAGTGCATTTATTTTATTAAATAAAGATAAATGTGTAGCATCAATATCTATTAATTTAAATAATACATGGTTACCTATGCTTGATGCTAAAGAAAATTCAGGTAAACTTAAAATGAATTACCACACCATACCACCTTTTTTATCTTTTTGAATACTATAAATATACCAGTCAAAAAACCTAATGTCATTTATGACAAAACGTCATAAAAAATAAAGAGCTATCAGAATTTTTAAAGGAAAATTTCCCAAATTTAGTTTAATGTTTTATTTTAATTTTATCTTAAAAACGGTGGTTGATTTGCCACCGAAACGTAGATTAATATTTTTGATTTTTGAGTTTTTTGTGGGTTTTTTTTTTTTTGTTACAGGCAATCTGCAACTTCATAGGGGTCAATAGGGCTAAGCAGGCTCAGTTCGTTATACCCCGGGACCCAGAACGAAGAGATTCCATTTTCCAAAATGTAGTAAGGCAAGTATCCCAAAGAAAACATACAGAAACCTTTTGAAACTTGACATTCATAAAAAAAACGTTTTTTTTATTTTGATAAAAAATTTAATATAAATTTTCATTATTTTTTTATATGGTAACTAAAGAAATCTTTATTGTTGTAACTTAAATATTTTCAATTAGACTTCTTCTGCATTAGGTCCACAATAAAATAAGCCTGTAGTTTTATATTCTCTTTGAGCATATAATTTAAAAAAATATTACCAAATTAGTTTTTAAAGAAAATCTAAATATTTCATAGTCTTCCTTTTATAAATTGTCCTAGCTTCTAAAAACTATATTGTACGTTTAAATTTAAAATTTTACTTTAAGTACTTTTTTTCAGATCAGTTTTTTACTTTATACATAATATTTTTCAACTAAGGATTGGTGACGATATTTTAAAGTGTATACATAGAGCTTAAATTAAAAAAAAAGCTTTAAGTTCACGAGTTGGCCAGAGGTGGCCCAGGCCACCCAATAAAACAAAGTAATGTTAATATCTAATATGACATATATCAACATTGTTGACTAAAGTTAGTGTATTTTTAGCACTTATTATGCTGCGAAATATAAGTATCTGTTAATTAAACCAATAAATAATTATGTCGGCAAGCTCAAAACAATTTGGATACTTGTGCTAATAAACGAAAGTGTGGCAGATACAAAAATAGCATTATTAATTTTTATGGGTAGTATTTCAAGTATTGTTATTGTTATATTTATTAGTTGTTGTTCGTAAAAAGAAACCACAATTAAAAATTCTATAATTTCAAAGATTTCTTACTCAATAGGGAATTTCTAATTTAATGATTTAGCAGAAGTTTTTACTTTGATTAACATATTTGGCAAATCGTAAAACCAGTTTAGGTGAACTTAATCTTACGATTTGCAGTAAGAAAATTTAATGTTCCTGTACAGGGAAGAAAAAATACAGTAAAAAGGTAATTTTTAAAAAATTAAACTGAGTTAAAAAAAAATAACTCAAAATTTTAAAATATTATGTTTTTTTTGAGGTTGATGCCAGCATCGTCAAGATTTTGTTACATACAAACAGATGATGGTTAAAAAAGGAGTTGTAAAAAGTCTTTTTGATAGAATTAAAATAATTTGTTCTGATCAAAACAAAGAAAACGAAAAAGAATTTTTAAAATATATTTTAGTTCAAAATAATTATCCTCTTGATTTATAAACAAATGCTTTCTAAAATTTGAACAGCAAATTTAAGACAACACCAAAATAGACCTATTACAAATCTCTTTCTACCATATATTCCTGGCTTATCAAATAAAATTCAACGAATAGGTAATACATTTAATATTCGTGCTATCTTTTAAACACAAAACACTATTAGATCTCATGTAACAAAAAAGAACCAAACAATATAAACGAAAACACAAAAAATGTTATTTATAAGATCCCTTGTGAATGTAATAAACTTTATAGATATATAGAAGAACATAGAACATACATTAGAAACACAGTATTCCACATATCAAAAATGTGTCAACACGCATTTGATAATAACCACATATTAAACTGGAATGCTTATCATTTTAGCAAAGGAAACTTGTTCAAAAAAACGTAAAATAAGGAAAAGTGCATTTATTTTAGTAAATAAAGATAAATGTTTAGCATCAATATCTGTTAATTTAAATAATACATGGTTACCTATCATTAATGCTGAAGTAAATTCAGGTAAACTTAAAATCAATTAACACACCATACCACTTTTCTTGCCTTTTTTAATACTATAAATATAACCGTCAAATAACCTAATGTCATTCATGACAAAACGTCATAAAAAGTAAAAAGCTATTTAAATTTTCTAAGTTTTTAAAGCAAAATTTCTTAAAATTATTAAGTTTAATTTTTTATTTTAATTTCATCTTGAAAACGGTGGCCGACTTGCCACTGAAACGTAGATTAATATTTTTGATTTTTGGGTTTTTTGAAGGGTTTTTCTTCTTTTTTGTTACAGGCGATCTGCAAGTTCATGGGGGTCAATAGAGCCGAGCAGACTCAGTTCGTTATACCCTCGGACCCGAACCGAAGAGGTCCCATTTTCCAAAAAGTAGTAAGGCGGATCCCAAAGAAAACATACTGAAACATGATCCGCAACAAAACTATGGAACATATTTTCAAAAGATTTCTGTTGTTATGTGTTTGTTAAATTATAAACGTAAAAAAAAATACAAAGTAGTAATTTCAAGTAGGGAAACCGCACGAAAATATATACGTATGTTTACTGTAAACATATCCTTGTGTCCAGTTTTCTCTGGTTCGATTTTTATTTTTAGAACAATACTTCCGCAAAAATAAAAACACAAGAGGTGTGACTGAGCATATTTTTTTGGTAAAAACAATCGGATGAAGAAGTACTAAAAATTCTCTTATAACTAAAAAGTGTGCTCTAATCAAATATTTATGCCTATTTTAGTTTAAAACTCTTTTTATTTTTATCTCGGAAAATATAATATATACAAACAATTTAGACACAAAAAAAACAATAGAGAAAATATAAAATATTATTAAATAGTTTTGTTTTTTTATGATGTTACAACCTTTAGATGAAACAATTATCAAATACATGCGGATGAAAATATAAATTAATAAGGAATTACATTTGTATAGTTGGTTTTATTCCCATGTTAATAAAAATGCTCTATTTGCGAATAAGATTATAAAGTCAATTAATTCAAACAGATAATTAAAATATAGTTTGTAAAGAAACTATTTTTACAAAAAAATATTCTGTATTTTTATTTTTAGATATATTTATTTACAGGACCATAATAAAGAGCGAATTATTTGTACACTATTTTAAAAACTTAGTTATTTTTGGGATTTGGCAATGATGATAACTTTAGAAGATTAGGAAATAGAATAATTATTATATAATAAACTCTAGCGCTAAATTTGTGATTTTTGAAAATTATAGACACCACACAAACAAAGATAAATTAGACTCAGAATGCACTTAATGATATAGTACAGTAATTATTATTTGTAAAGCTAATTTTGCAGTACACACTTTAAAAAAAATAATTTAAATAATAAAAACATACCTTCGTACAAAAGTACTTCCAAAAATCTAAACTTGGCACGTCGGTCTTTCTTTCTTCTAGAAAATCTAGATAAATGCATTAACTTTAGCGCCAAAAAGACACTAACAATCGTGGAAAACACTTGTTGCCCGTACAAAGGTTTCAAACGTAATGAATCGACTGATGAAAACAAAATGCAAGTTTCTATATTTCGTTAATTAGGTTCTTAGGATGTTTCTTGGATTAAACTGGTTTTAACTAAACGATACGGTGCCAAAATACAGTATAGTAGGGATATATTGTGTTAAAAATAAAGTTTTAGTGCTTGGAAATGTGATGTGTAATTATGTAGTATCATTCTGTAAATCCTGCGTAAATAAAGATGTGATTGAATACAGTTTTTTAAACAATAAAGTAAATTAATAAATTTTTCGTTAATATACAGTGTGTCTACTTAAGTTGGAACCATATAAAAAACTTTTTTATTATTAAGTTTACCAAAAATAGTTATTCCTGATAAAAAGTTCCAAATGGATCAAAACTTTAAGGCGCGTTTACACCAAAGTTGACAACTAAAAGTTGACACTAAATTGTTTGTAGAAAACTAAAAGTTGTCAACTAAAAGTTGCACTATTCAAATTAGAGCAACAAGTGGATGATTTTTTGTAAAAAACTAAAAGTTGCTCCTCTTAAATTTAGAGAAACATGTGGAAAACTTGTTGCCAAAGAATTGGCGCGAAAGGTTTAGGTAGTAGTTCTCCACTAGTTTTCTACAAGTTGCTTGCCCAAATCGCGCAGCAACAAATCTTCCACTTTTAGTTGTCAACTTTCTTTGATCTTTACCGACACTCCGCGGGAAACTTAAATTAAGTGGAAGATTTGTCTCTCCACAAATGGAAGACAGAAAAAGTTGATGTATTTTGTCGAAAAAGCAACAAATTGCCGCAACTTGTGGAAAACTTAGTTGAAGACTTTCGTGTAAACGCGACGACACTCCGGGAAAAAACAAAATTTAGTGGAAGATTTGTCTCTTCACAAGTGGAAGACAGAAAAAGTTGCTGTTTTTTGTAGAAAAAGTCACAAATCGCCGCAACTTGCGGAAAACTTAGTGGAAGACTTTGGTGTAAACGCGGCTTAATATGCAACCATTAGATATCAATTTTTTTAAGCCGTATACGAGGTTTGTTAAAAAATATGGATTTTACTCAAGAGTAAAGTACCTTTATTTTTTACAATACAGAAGAATTTATGAAATAAAAGTTATATTTAAATATGTAATTACAGCTATTTAGCATGAAAATTTAGGATTGGTGATTATTTACTCATAATTCCGTACTAATTGTTCTTCCTTAATACAATTTAACGTAATTTAGGATGCACTAACATGAACTATTTGACATTGTGTGTCAGAGTGAGTTCGTATTTGTAAAATTACAGTAAAAATGGCAAATTTACTAAATCGCGAAGAAAAAATAGAAAAAACGAACAAAATTTAGTAAATAATCACCGTCCCAAATTGTCACGCTAAATAGCTGTAATTGCATATATAAATATCACTTTTAATTCCAAATAACTTTACTTTACAAAATTATTTTGTATTGTAAAAATTAAAGGTACTTTACTCTTGAGTAAAACTCATATGTTTTGACAAACCTCGTATACGGCTTAAAAAAACTGATATCTAATGGTCGTATTTTAAGTTTTGGACCATGCAGAATTTTTTATAAAGAATAACTTTTTTTTGGAAACTTAACAATAAAAAAAGTTTTTCATATAGTTTCAACTTAAGTAGACACAAGGTATACAACGTATTTCAAAGAGTCGGCAAAGACTTCATTTTTTTACTGCAAAACCGTATATTAAAATAAGGATATAGATATTTGCCTCTTGTATGCAAAGAAGTAATAGCGATATTATCAAAAATCAGGTCATTGATATTTGGCACTGTTAGTACAGGGTTATGCAAGGATAACTAGACAGGACGCTTTTTTTACTCTTCCTATAATTTTATAAAAATAAAGCTGCAATACTATCTGATATAATTTTTCCGCTGAATCTGAAGCTAATTATTGAAAACGACAAAGAATTCAAACTGTTGGGAGTCATTTTAATATTTTATTAAATGAAATGCCCCATTTTTTATATCATTATCCGTTTCCTCATTTATACAGTGTGTTCTGTACAAATGGAAAACTTTTTTTAATAATAATGTTACGAAAAAACGTTACTCCTTACAAAATGTTCTGCTTACTAAAAAAAATATATTAAACTATTTAAACTTAAGATAGTATGTACAGGATGATCAAAAATTTAAAAAATCAAGATTAACCTATAAGAAAAGTACCCTTAATTTTAATTTTGGAGCAAAATGGAGTATGAAAATGTTATTAGTAATTGAAGTGTTTTTAGTTTAGGTCTGGAAAACGTGTTTCTAAATAGTAAAGAAAAATGTTTCAAACAAAAATATTTTTATGGACAAAAAATTACCGAATTTTTGTTTTTATTGAAATGGCTCAAAATTTACACATAGCCATAAAATTAAATTCTGAACAACTTATTCTTATGATTTTTTCGATATTTTGACAAATAAGGGGACTTTCGGTCAACCGACCTAACAACATTCAAATTTACTGCCAAATAACAAATGACAATCGGGATCGTTCAATTGTTTCTGGGGTTTTAAGTGATGCGGAGTTGATCTGCGAAATCGATTTTTTTCTAACGTCATAATATTTTTTTTCCATATGTCGCATACTTTCTGGCGGTATATATATATATATATATATATATATATATATATATATATATATATATATATATATATATATATATATATATATATATATATATATATATATATATATATATATATATATATATATATATATATAATATTCGAGGATTTCGTGTATAAAGAAAATTTTTAAATATGTCGAAAAATGTGTCCTTTCCAAAGTACGGAGTGTTTTATTTTTTTGGTCGAAGAGTTTAAATTTTTGAACTTATACAGGTTTTATAAGTTTTAACATGCTTATAATTATGGTTTATTGGAGTTATACCATGTTACAAATTTTTCTTAAAACATTTTTAATAAAATACCTTTTTTTCTGAACTAAGCGGTAGCGAAAAAAATTCTAAGAAAAATCATATCAGGTATTAAATACGGATTACCAAAAAAATTCACATATAATTTTCAAAATAATTTGTTTCCTTATTTATACTAAAACATGTCCTCTAATAAACACCGTAAACGTTTAGACTTAAAAAGACATTTTGATTACCCGATAATTACAGAAACAGCAAAAAAAATCCACACCCTATTTGAGAGGGGAGACATTTTTCGCCAAACGTTAATATTAAATTTTCTTCATAAAAACACGTAAGAATTCGCTCCCTTAAATATTTTGAATTAATTATTAAACACCCTGTATATAATTAATGTTTGTAGTATTATAAAGCTAAAAGCCCATATAAAACTTTACCACTATTTTATAGACCAAATATAACTTTTAAAAATATATTATCAGGCCAAGGATTTTAGCGTAATTACATTTATAATGTAATATTAAAATTAATAAAGAAATAAAAATATATTTTTATTAGGCCTAGATAATATACCGCCTCTTAGACATTTTAAATTTAGTGAGTTATTAAACCTAATCATGTACCTAAGTAGCTTAGTTTAATCCAGTGAACACCTCTAATTTCTTAGATAGAACGATAGCTATAAAAATTACTCATAAAAAGTTATATATGATTCTACGATTTATTTTCATGTAAAACTGTTATAAAAAATTCCATTTTACAACTAAAAGGTAATGTTTTTTTTAAATCTATAACAAATAAAGTTTTTTCTGGTGCTAAAATTGGTATTATTGCAAAATATTTAATATGTATAAAACCTATTTGCTAAAACTTTATGTTTAAAAAATAGCAAAGAAAATTATAGTTTCCACTATAGACGAACAAGCACTGACCTTTATATGGACCGGCCAAGGGTATCAGATCCGCAGTTCAGATTAGATTTTATGGGCGAAAAAATTGTCCGTGCGCTGTGGCGGTAGTCATCGCTTAGGGCCTTAAATCAGGCTCAGAACGGACCAGCAGACCGATTTTATTTACACGTTTGTCGCCGGCCAGTTCCGTACTGGCCGCTTGGGTGGGATTTTTTAGTTTTTGGACTAACTTATTTTGTGATTTGTGATTTCTATATATCTATAGATTCTAAACAAGTTTAAAGGGTTTTATTGACTTATTTTGTGTTCAGTGGTAGCATTAATACATTCCTTTTGTTCATAAAAAAAAAATATAAACTGTTTTTTGGTGATCCGCTGGAAATTTTGTGCAAAAGAGAAAGAATAGCGGTATAACCATTTTTTCTTAAACGTGCTTATTGGTCGGTGGAAGGAATATATATATATATATATATATATATATATATATATATATATATATATATATATATATATATATATATATATATATATATATATATATATATATATATATATATATATATATATATATATATATATATATATATATATATATATATATATATATATATATATATATATATATATACCCCGCTCTGCGTGCTGATTGGTCGGCCTCTCCTCGTCGATCAATCGACACGTTGGAGCCACTGAGAAAGGTTATACTATGATTCTTTTACCTCTCACACGTTTATTCGCACTGCCAAACGGCAAGACTGCCTTTAGTAACTGTATGCTTGTTTTGTATAAATACATTTAAGATGTTTACAATATCCTATTATCGTTATTGAAAGCATAGGTCCAAACAAGAAAAGAGTTAACGTTATTTGTACTAACATTTTTTTCCCTTCTGTTTATAAGTTTGTTTGGCCATATGCAAGTCCAGTCAAATAAACCCATTCCTAACTAATAGGTGACAGTATATTACACGAAACCTTTACTGATCCCCAAGCAAAGCCGAATCCTTTAAATATACAGAAAGCATAAAATATTTGTTGTTTTTAAACAGACATAAAACCGTGTAAAGTAGAGACTTCCGTTTAATGGACTAATTACAAAACCTTTACCTAAATACCCTTCAAACAAAGCCCATCCTTTAAATATTTTTCATTAAAGTAAAATAATTTTGTTCTTTTTTTAAACCAACATTTAACAATGTGTATAGAGACACGCAAACTAAATTAAAATTAGTTTTAAAGCAGAATAAATAATTTGGGTCTTGAAAAAACACCCATTTTTATCGAGCGCCCAATGATGTAGCTATTAAAAATTTGTAATTTAATTTTTTACCAATATTTTTTCTTTTAATAATTAAAAATTTATATATTATAATTAAGTTAAAATAAAAAAATTTTTAAATCTAAAGAGAATTTGTGGAATATCTTATTTTTATCACCAGTGCAAAAAATGTAAGTTATTAAAAATAGTTTATCAACGTTACACAACATTTACAAACGTAAAATAAGTTTTTTAAAAGTTTTTTTAGACTTTAAAATTTTACAAATTGGAAAAAAAACATAAAATATTTTCAATTAATTAATGATTTATAGATAAAAATTCTTTTTTTAAAATACGTGCACTGGTCCTTTATTTCAAATACGCTTGCTAACTTTATTGTTTGTTTAGTGCGCGCTAGCGTAAACTTGCCATAAATGCAATTAGCGATTACATATCTAAAGTTAGGTTATCTATGTTTACAAGACATCGCTGAATTTTTGGTCATAGGTTTGGAGTAGGGATGTTGCGGATGGGATTTTTTTTTTATTTCAACAAACTATATGCGTGCAGAAGTAAAATAGCAAAAAATAGTATTTATTTAATAATTTTATTACCAATCTTATTACTTAGTGGAGGATCTTTTAAAGAACTCATTAAACGAACTTACGGTGTTAATGCACTTTTTGAACATCTTTCACGTGGATCATTTTTAAGACTTGTACGGCCATGTTTTAATTCAGCAACTCATCTTTCTAGTATTTTAATTAAGATGAAGAATACGCTAATTTATACGCTTTTAACAATCGCTTATAAAGAGTAACCGCAAAATTCGCCTTATTTTAAGCATTATATAGTGACCAGGGAAAAAAGATAAAAATATCTTACAGTTATCAAATTACTTGTCATTAAAAACCCAGGTAATCATATTCTTTTGAATTTTTTTTTAAATTACTCTTATTTAGGGAACGAAAATTCCCGAAAAATAAAATATATTATGTTAAATCTATGAATATAAAAAAAGGGTTATCGCTTTTTTTTTCATTATATTAAAGCAATATTAAGTATTTTCGTAATATACAGGGTGCCACAGATTCGAGTGTATGCATGGGGATCTCGGAAACCGTAAGAGATACGAAGTCGGTTAAATTATTGCAAATTTGCGCATTTAGGTGCCTAACAACATGCAGTTTAGAAAGAGTAATATTCCGAGTACTTCCGGAGATATCTGAAAAAACGAAATTTGCCGATTTCGTTTTTATTTTTTTCTGACATTATTTAAAGGGATATGAAAAACAAAAGATACTTTCTGATGGCCCCTTTTTAAGCTCTACAAAACAGCGTTGAGAGATTTTCCATACGACGTTTCGTTTTCGTTAAACCATCATCAACTTTATTTTTTTAAATACGGCACTCAATTGTTTATTCCATTTTTTTTTCAAGCAGTTATAATCCCAATTACAATGATGTATAACACTTAATATTTTTCTGTCAAATAAACATATTTTCCATAAGGACAATGAGTTAGACAAGGAACGCACATCATTTCTTATAGGGGCGTTCCAAATTTGTAAATAAATATTGAGTGTTATACATTTTTGTAATTGGGATAATAAGAGGTTCAAAAAAATTAAATAAAAAACGCAGGTCCGTATTTAAAAAAATAAAGTTGATGATGGTTTAACAAAAACGAAACGTCGTGCGGATAATTTCTCAACGCCGTTTTTTAGAGCTTAAAAAGTGACCATGAGAAAGTGTCTTTTGTTTTTCCATATCTCTTTAAATAACGTCAGAAAAAAATAAAAACGAAATCGGCAAATTTTGGCTTGTTCCGGATATCTCCGGAAGTACTCGGAATTTTGCAACTTTCTAAAGTTGACATGGTTAGTTACGCAAATACCAACTTTGCCATAATTTAACCGACTTCGTATCTCTTACGGTTTCCGAAATCCCCATGCATGCACTCGAATCTGTGGCACCCTGTATAGAGAAGAGGTTAAATGTTTTGGGTAAGGTTTATCCCTTTCAGGGGTGAGATTCAACCAAAATCTATTAAAACAACTAGGATAAGTTAAGTCTTTTATGCAAAACAAGTTATTTTTTCAGAATTCTTCAGAATGTGTAATCCATTTTTTAATTCTTGGGATGATTTAATTCCATTAGAGGGTTTAGAGGTAAGTTTTTAAATTTTATAAATCTTAATTTATCACAAAAGTTCTTATTTCGCTCTAATAAGATATATATGATGGAAAAAATACGATAATCATTGTGTTTATATTCGTTTTTGGACATCATCTTGGTTGTTAATGACAAGTAATTTGATACTTGCATGATATTTTTATCCTTTTTTCGCTGGTCGCTATAACATGTTCAGAAAAAGGCAAAAACCAGCTTTTTTACCTTTCGAAAATTAAAAATTTGTTATTTCACGATATTTAATTATACCTATTATAAAGAAATACAGTGACACGTAACTCTTAAACAGCTGTAAATATACTAAAAAGTTGACAAATTTACATAAAAATTTAGGCGTGTTCATAAAAAAGTACTACTAAAAACGGCTAACTTAATAGCACCATCTATTATGAAACGATAAAACTTACTATTATCAAAAAATACCTTCCTTAAATACAAAATCATTTTTACAAGAAACTATATTCAGTAATAATAATAAATAAATTAAATTAGCTGAATCAGTAATAAAAATCAAAAAAATTGGGAAACTGGGTACAAAGTACCTGGTCTTCCCACTATCTGTGCGTACAGACTTGCAAATGAAGTTTAAAAATAATCTTAAAAATTTGTTTACTAACATAACTGACTCAAATTTCGGGTCATCGTTCTGTGTATTACACAATCAAGTGAATCGTCGATTTATTTAATAACACTTAAATTAACTTAAGCATGGAAAATTTTGATTAATCATTTATATGCAAATTAATATACAGTGTGACTCAAAATGAGATGTTTTAGTATATTATACCACACTTTAGGTACAGTAATTTTTTTAAAGAACATGATATTTTTTGTTAGAAATTGTAGAAATGTGCTCATAAATCATCTTATAGCGTAAAAAATCAAAAATTTGCAGTACACCATAAAGTTATATATTATATGTAGGTAAAACTTTCAGAGCATTAGCCAAAAGAATAAAAAATCACAAAATGACATTTTGTCAACACACATTTGACGAAAACCACAAAATAAACTGGAATACTTTTAATATTGTAGCAAAGAAAACTTGCATATATACAGGGTGTCTCTAAAAGGTCTGTAAAACATGCTGTCACAAATTACTTGGGCCAAAATACAACGATCTAACGCACTTAACCTTTGTCATAAAGTTGATCGTTTGCGAGATAAAGTGTGTCAAAATTTTTATTTTATTTTGGTTATTTTTAAATATGTTTGTTATAATTAGAGATTTTTTCACAAAATTTGTTTTTGGGGAATTTTTCAGGGAAGGAATCAAAATCTGCTTAAGTTTTTGTTGTATAATGTAGAGGGAGCCATTTGAAGTCGTTTGCTTATGTTTAAAATGCTATAACTTTATTTTGCCTCGGTATATTATAGCTCTAGTAAAGAATTTCTACTCTTACATGTTTTCTGCATAAAAAACGTAAATTTGCAAATATAAGTAACCATTTTTGAGATATTTCAGATTAAACGTTTTATTTCATGCGAAAATTTTCCACTGCATTTCTTTACACTTTATCTAGGATTATGGCTGAACCATATTATTTCATACATAGAAAGCGTGTTTAAAGGCCCATGCACTTCTAATGGTAAAAATAAAAGTCAATTAATAGGTCAATAACAACAAGATTCAAAAAACGCCAAGGGGCCAAAAAAATAATAGACAAAACAATTTAGGAGTTATTATTCTCCCATCATATCTGTTATATTCCCAAAGATATACCTAGTAAGTATCACTACGGGCAGTAATTTTGCAGATAGGCCGGAAATCTGCAACTGCTGATTTATGGGCGGGAACGTACTATCAGGACTCCGGAAGTTTAAGAAGCGATTATAGAGCGTGTTGAAGAGGATCCAAGTCTAAGTACTAAACACTTAGGTTTGGCCCTGAATGTTTTTAAAGATATAAACAATCTGGTTTTAAGACAGCAGTTGCGGCATCCATACCATATCTACGCATGGGCTTCTGTAGATTCATTAATCAGACGCGTACGCTAGAATATTTCACAAAAATAATCCTATTTACGCATAAGTGTTGTTTTACACAAAGTGGCATAACAAATAAACATAAGAAACGAAAATGCATGGTTTATTCTAGACTTGTAAATACCGAACAGGAATTGTGGGCACGAATACAAAATTATATAAACATTTTAAAGGCAGACGAAGAAATGATGGATAAAGCGCAATTCAACTCCCTTAAGCGAATTAATTTTTGTGTACAATTTATCCTTATCTCGATTTCGAACTTACTGAAGAAAATTTGAATTTACAAAAAATTAAAAAAAAACAACATTTTTGCAAGTACGCATTTTACATTTCCTTTTTTTTACATTTCACATTTTTTCCATTGTATATTTATTTTTTTTATTGTTTGGTAATGTAAAGGTATTATTAAAGAAAAAGTAGTAAAATGCGTACTTGAAAAAATGTAGATTTTTTAAATTTTTCCTTAATTTAAATTTTCTTCAGTAAGTTCGGAATCAGGCAAAGTAGTAAATTTGGAGCAAGTTTTTTATTTATTATTTCACGTGAAAAGGCCAAAAATGACTGTTTGGTCTTGTTCAATTTTATGTTTTTGCATTTTTGAGACGCATTGTATGATAAAAATCTATTTTCTCATTGTAGTTCATATTTTTTCGACAAGCAGATTTTTTTTTTATCAGGAATGACTTTTTTCGTATCTTTAAATTTTTGGTTCATTTGTCCTCTTGTTAACCGCATCCCCGGACATACTGTTTAAAATAATGTGGAACAGTCCTAAGCAAAAATAATGAGTAGGGACCGGCAATTAAACATTTTCGTATGAAATAAAACGATTAATTTGAAATATTCCAAAAACGGTTGCTTGTAGCGATATTTACCAAGTATCCCTTTTTTGTGCAGAAAATGTGGAAGAGTAGAAATTCTTCACAAGAGCCATAATACACCGAGGCAAAAAAAAAGTAGTGGCATTTTAAACAAAAACAAAGGACTGCAGATAGCTCTGTCTACACCCTAAAAACTCCCCAATACTGCATTTTTTGAAAAAAAAAATATTAAAAAAATATTTAAATATACAGGGTGTCCGGGTTTATGTGGGAAATCCCTCGGATCCAGGTAGAACATCGAAAAATAATACCTAACGTTCCTATAAAAAAAATTCCTACATGCCTTCATTACGAAGATACAGCCGCCTAAATGACGCCGCTGGAAATTGGTTTTTCTTAAATTACTTTTAAACTACTCGGTATAATTTAATAAAAATTTTATGTGATAAACACTATTAAGGACCTCTTAAAATGATATCCTTAAAATACATTTACCTTGTTTACTTTGCCAGGGGCGGACTAGGTTGTACCCTTTAATGCCTATATTTTTAACACCCTGTTTGTTGAAGCCTCGAAAAAAATACTTTGGATACCTGGAACCTTACACTAAAAAAAAGGTACTCTTGTTCATTATCGATAAAATGAACCGTTTTGGAGAAAAAAATTAATAAACTAGCTAATGTTTTTTTTAAATAAAAAGAAATGTGATATTTTTCTTTTTTTCTGCTCACCAAATTGCGATACGCCAGTCATTCAAAGAACAGAGAAATTTCATTTTAAGTTATTTAATTTAAAAAAATACATGTTTTTAAAAATGCAGTGGTGTCCTAAAAAGGTACATTTACGAACTTATTTAAAAAATGTAAACCTATGTTTGTTTCTTTTTTGTCATTTTTGAGATAAAACTAAACTTAAAAAAACTGAAAAAATAATGTAAACAAAAATGATATTGTATCTTATTTATCTTTTGGAATTTTTTTATTTCTTAATTTTTTGAACGCACTATTGTTGCAAACGTTGCTATAACTATAAATTAAGCAAATACGAGTACCTATCATTTAGAACTTATCATCTTTTACATTGTCAACATATTCATCCTTTATTCGATAATATTTTTTTAATTTTTGGATTTCTTGGTGAATTTAATTTAAATTGCGTCAAAATATGGAATTTACTTTTATTGGGTATGCAGATATGCATGTTATGTATGGTCTCGCGTCTTGCAATGCATTGGAAGCAAAAAGATTGTACGAAGAAAGATTTCCTAATCGCATTATTCCAGATCAGAAGACATTTCAACGAGTTGATCAACGTCTAAGAGAAACTGGTAAGTTTTTGGTTTCCACGTAATAAGGTGATATTATTGACTTTCTTAAATGCAATTTTAGGACGTTTTAAAAAAAAAGAATAATGGTGGTCGGAGAAGAACAGCACGTACAGTACAATTGGAGGAAGACATTTTAGATGCTGTAGCTGATACTCCTACAACGAGCACTCGAAAATTATTAATCATTGGCAATTATTTGATTTGGCCATTCATATTGCCGCCACGACTTAACGGAGAACTTTATTTGGAGTTCCTCCAGAACAATCTTCCGGATTTATTAGAAGATTTGCCACTTGCAACCCGCCGAGATATGTTTTTTATGCATGATGGAGCCCCACCTCATTTCAGCGTTGCTGTAAGGCACCACCTAAATAATGTTTTTGCAAACCG